>JAUCMX010000211.1:0-17076 GCA_033459395.1 Hemibagrus guttatus | reverse complement strand
TTTTTTTCTCCATTTTTCAGGGCAGGTGAGTATTTCCTTTTTTCCACAACAGGTAAGTATTTTAATTTTACTTGTTTATATCCACTGATTGTGGCTTTTCCTGTTTTCTAGGTGCTGGTGGTTGAAGCAGTGGGAGAACATTGGTGAAAAGCCCACCAGGACCCGGGTGGCACTGGCTGGTTAGGTTTGTGTTGTGGGGTGGAAATTAGGGTTAGGGTTAGGAATTAGGGTTAGGAATTAGGGTTAGGGTTAGGGTTGAGGAAGGGGAAGGGGACAGGGAACACCCCAGGCCGTGGTCCCAGCAAAACCCGAGACCGACGTTGTGCACGGGCACGCCTCGAGCCCCAGTGGTCATCCCACCATGTGTCCTTCTTCACTGAATCACCCCCATACTCACTCCAATTGCCTTAAATTGTCCCTTTCAGTCTCCAATCATTTACCCCATAATGTTTACTTACCCCTGTCTACTCTGGTTATTAAGTGCTTATGGTGGCACTGCCCTTTAACCATAAAGCCACTCAATAATCATCATGTTTGATGAAATAATAAATGTTCCATGGTGGATGTCTATCCCTTAACCATGGAACAGTGTTTCAAAAAATTATTCCTTTCAGGAATTACCAGCTCAATTTTTTATAGACGTCTTGATTTAATTTGCAAGTCAGTGTGCGCAATATTTCGGCTTTTCTGAGCCTTCTTCAGGCGCTGACTTGCTATTTTTTGGCACCCCCAGCCCATACTACTCTTGTGGCACCCCCAGACAGTAGTGGGCATTCTCTCTGTAACCTCTATGTAAACTTACCATGAGGTTTACTGGTCTGTGGCTGGCTTCTAGAAGCTCTCTCCCTTCTGGGTTGCCTGCTTTTATAAGCTTGGCTCCACCCCTGGCTAAATATTATTTTTTCCAGAGCAGGTAAGTATTTTAAACTTGTTGTTGCTTTTTTCATCCTCTAGATGTCCTCCACGCTCCATTTTTGGGAGCATGACTCTGCTGGATGAATCTAGGGCAAAGTTCATCACTTTTTTTCATGGAGACTTTTTTTTAGGCATTTTAATGTTTTTTTCTCCATTTTAAAGGGGCAGGTGAGTATTTCCTTTTTTCCACAACAGGTAAGTATTTTAATTTTACTTGTTTATATCCACTGATTGTGGCTTTTCCTGTTTTCTAGGTGCTGGTGGTTGAAGCAGTGGGAGAACATTGGTGAAAAGCCCACCAGGACCCGGGTGGCACTGGCTGGTTAGGTTTGTGTTGTGGGGTGGAAATTAGGGTTAGGGTTAGGAATTAGGGTTAGGAATTAGGGTTAGGGTTAGGGTTGAGGAAGGGGAAGGGGACAGGGAACACCCCAGGCCGTGGTCCCAGCAAAAGCCGAGACCGACGTTGTGCACGGGCACGCCTCAAAAAGGGGGCCCCATGTCATTCCCCAACCAAATTGCCCCTTTTCAGTCCCAATTTTTTACCCCAAATTGTTTTTAAAATTGTCCCTTTATTAATCTTTTACCCCTTTTTCCCAAAAACCCCTTTCAAAAACTCGGGTTTTTTAAAGTTGTTATGGTGGATGCCTTTAACCATAAAGCCACTCAATAATCATCATGTTTGATGAAATATAAATGTTCCATGGTGGATGTCTATCCC
The DNA here is from genome assembly GCA_033459395.1 of Hemibagrus guttatus. NCBI lineage: Eukaryota > Metazoa > Chordata > Actinopteri > Siluriformes > Bagridae > Hemibagrus > Hemibagrus guttatus. Next base: position 15,443 of record JAUCMX010000211.1, on the reverse strand, counting down.
TTAACCATGGAACAGTGTTTCAAAAAATTATTCCTTTCAGGAATTACCAGCTCAATTTTTTATAGACGTCTTGATTTAATTTGCAAGTCAGTGTGCGCAATATTTCGGCTTTTCTGAGCCTTCTTCAGGCGCTGACTTGCTATTTTTTGGCACCCCCAGCCCATACTACTCTTGTGGCACCCCCAGACAGTAGTGGGCATTCTCTCTGTAACCTCTATGTAAACTTACCATGAGGTTTACTGGTCTGTGGCTGGCTTCTAGAAGCTCTCTCCCTTCTGGGTTGCCTGCTTTTATAAGCTTGGCTCCACCCCTGGCTAAATATTATTTTTTCCAGAGCAGGTAAGTATTTTAAACTTGTTGTTGCTTTTTTCATCCACTAGATGTCCTCCACACTCCACTTTTGGGAGCATGACTCTGCTGGATGAATCTAGGGCAAAGTTCATCACTTTTTTTCATGGAGACTTTTTTTTAGGCAAGAAATTGTTATTAAATTAACATTTTAATGTTTTTTTCTCCATTTTTCAGGGCAGGTGAGTATTTCCTTTTTTCCACAACAGGTAAGTATTTTAATTTTACTTGTTTATATCCACTGATTGTGGCTTTTCCTGTTTTCTAGGTGCTGGTGGTTGAAGCAGTGGAGAACATTGGTGAAAAGCCCACCAGGACCCGGGTGGCACTGGCTGGTTAGGTTTGTGTTGTGGGTGGAAATTAGGGTTAGGGTTAGGAATTAGGGTTAGGAATTAGGGTTAGGGTTAGGGTTGAGGAAGGGGAAGGGGACAGGGAACACCCCAGGCCGTGGTCCCAGCAAAAGCCGAGACCGACGTTGTGCACGGGCACGCCTCGAGCCCCAGTGGTCATCCCACCATGTGTCCTTCTTCACTGAATCACCACATACTCACTCCAATTGCCTTAAATTGTCCCTTTCAGTCTCCAATCATTTACCCCATAATGTTTACTTACCCCTGTCTACTCTGGTTATTAAGTGCTTATGGTGGCACTGCCCTTTAACCATAAAGCCACTCAATAATCATCATGTTTGATGAAATGATAAATGTTCCATGGTGGATGTCTATCCCTTAACCATGGAACAGTGTTTCAAAAAATTATTCCTTTCAGGAATTACCAGCTCAATTTTTTATAGACGTCTTGATTTAATTTGCAAGTCAGTGTGCGCAATATTTCGGCTTTTCTGAGCCTTCTTCAGGCGCTGACTTGCTATTTTTTGGCACCCCCAGCCATACTACTCTTGTGGCACCCCCAGACAGTAGTGGGCATTCTCTCTGTAACCTCTATGTAAACTTACCATGAGGTTTACTGGTCTGTGGCTGGCTTCTAGAAGCTCTCTCCCTTCTGGGTTGCCTGCTTTTATAAGCTTGGCTCCACCCCTGGCTAAATATTATTTTTTCCAGAGCAGGTAAGTATTTTAAACTTGTTGTTGCTTTTTTCATCCTCTAGATGTCCTCCACGCTCCATTTTTGGGAGCATGACTCTGCTGGATGAATCTAGGGCAAAGTTCATCACTTTTTTTTCATGGAGACTTTTTTTTAGGCATTTTAATGTTTTTTTTCTCCATTTTAAAGGGCAGGTGAGTATTTCCTTTTTTCCACAACAGGTAAGTATTTTAATTTTACTTGTTTATATCCACTGATTGTGGCTTTTCCTGTTTTCTAGGTGCTGGTGGTTGAAGCAGTGGGAGAACATTGGTGAAAAGCCCACCAGGACCCGGGTGGCACTGGCTGGTTAGGTTTGTGTTGTGGGGTGGAAATTAGGGTTAGGTTAGGGGAAAAGACCGCCGCTCCGGGAATGACCCGGAAACCGCGTTAGGCACGGGCCAGCCACTCAGGCCTCATTTTCAGCCACCCCCATCATGACGTTAGAAAAAATATCGCCTATTTAGGTTTAAAGACTAGAAATCATGTTCTGGGGTAAAGTCTCTCCATGAGCCCTAATACCCAGATTAGGGTTAAGGTTAAAGTTAGGGCTCGGGATTTAGGGTTCGGGGTCATTTTGAATTAGGGTTCTGACCTCCTAGGACGCCTATGGTTATGTTTAGGGTTGGGGTAAGGTTTAGGGTTAAAAATTAGATTTAAGGTTCTAACTAACGGTTATGTTTAGGTTGGGGTAAGGTTTGGGGTCTAACTAACGGTTATGTTTAGGTTTGGGGTTCGGTTTGGGGTTCTAACTAACGGTTATGTTTAGGGTTGAGGTTAGGTTTAGGGTTAAAACTAATGGTTATGTTTAGGGTTGGGGTTAAAAATTAGGTTTAGGGTTCTAACTGACGGTTATGTTTAGGGTTCAGGGATGGATAACGCACTAAATCCTATTTAGGGCTAAGGGTAGAGGATAAAATTAAAATCACCTTTAGCCCAACGAGATCCTAGATTGTGAGACACGTCATCAGTAGTAAACCACAGAATCCCAGGGTGTTTCAGCCTTTCATTACTATACACCCTCATCTGTGGTGGCCAGCAGAGGTTGATCACTCCTCGGCTCGTGTCCCATAGCCAATTGAATAAATTATTTATTTATTTATTTCCTTATTTGTTTGCTTATTTATTTATTTAATATTTATTTATTTATATAAATAAGTGAACATTTTAAAGTCCTATTTATAATAATAGTATTACTAATGCTGTTAAAACTAAACATTATTTTTACCGAGACCATCCTAATATCACCTGAACCATCATACAATCCACTTTTTAAACATATTACACATATCTAAACAAGGTGAAGACTGGTAAAAAAAGACCATGACTCACCACTCTGCCAGTGGCCCTTTGTTAACACCGCTAGGTTTCCGGAACCACTCGGGCAGAGTCCGCTGCACCGCGAAGTGTGTGGAGACCATTTGATCCCAGCGGATGACCCCGAATCAGATCAACAAGCTTCTACTGGGTAGCCCCCTGAGGAAAATTCTGTCATCGTGACAGGAAAATCCCCATCCAAACCAAGCTTTTCAGTGGGAGGCCAGCCCAGGTCCTTAATCGGCCTAATTTTCTCCCTGACGGTGAATTTTTAATTTTATTGTAATTTGTCCGGTTTGTTATAAGTAAAACGTCGCAAAAAACGCCATGACTCTATCTTTTGTCGTTCTGGAGTTATTAGTTAAAATATACTCCAAAATTGACTACCCATGATTCCATGGGGCGCAGTTATTTGAATTATAGGTCTAAAGCCTTTTGAACAGGATTTAAACGATTAAAATTGGGTTAAAACTTGTCTAAGGTTGAACTAAACGAGGTTTTGGATCGCTACTAAGCTAAGAGTTTAATGATTTAGATAAAATATCTAATATATGTCTCTAATTTAAGGTTCAGGCCAAAGTTTCAGCCTAAGCATTTTTTAACAGGGTGGATAATAGTTACATTCCTCCCTGTTTACCTAATCAACCATTTTTGACCTATTTATTTAATTAATTAAATGTAATTATTGAAACTATGTTAGTATTGGGCCTGATAACCTACGACGCATATTCATTCACTAGAATCTAAGCGCTCGTGAACCAAACGAGATTTTGGATCGCTATTAAGGTAAGAGTTAAATGATTAAAATATCTAATATACATCTCTAAATTTAAAGTCCAGGCCCAAGTTTTGGCCCAAACATTTTGCAACAGGATGGATCATAGTTACAATCCTCCCCGTTTACCTACTTTGATCTACTTAGTAAATTAATTAAATGAAATTATTGTAATTAAAGTATTATTAAGCCTAATAACCTACGACGCATATTCATTCACTCATGCCTGAGCTTTAACGCTCTGAGCGGGGCAAGATTGGACCAGCAGACGCCTATTTTAGGGTCCCGTGAGGCCAACGGAGATCAATTAAGGGTTATCCGAGGCCAGCACCGACTAGTAGGCCGAGGCACGTGACCAGAGCCTAAGCTAACGATCGCCTTACGCCTCGGGGTGATCCCAACCTCCGAGCGTGGCACGAAATCATGGGTGCTGATGGGCCTACCCTTCTCGAGGATGGCACAGACCCCTACGCTAGATTCAGGCTAATCCCAAATCATGCTCCGGACGCATGACCGACGACCCCTAACGCCGTGATGCGCTTGCGCCCCGGGTCCCTCTCATATCCCTCGCGCCGACGCCTCCGAGCCTTTCTGTTCGGCCGCCCTAAACGCCGGATCACCCGGGTCTTTCAGTCCAACCATTACAGCACGTGCTCATGAATAAGCAGCGAGACTGTTGCCCCCAACTAATGGGATGCCTGAGTGGGTATCTATATTAAAATGATATTTATTTATTTATTTTTTATATATAGTGAGGTTAACAGTTAAGTTTTTATTAACCTCTGCCCACCAGGTTCACATCAATCACGGAGATGGCTTCCAACAAGGTGACCGAGGGCGGCACTGGCTGGGTTAGGTTAGGGGAAAAGACCGCCGCTCCGGGAATGACCCGGAAACCGCGTTAGGCACGGGCCAGCCACTCAGGCCTCATTTTCAGCCACCCCCATCATGACGTTAGAAAAAATATCGCCTATTTAGGTTTAAAGACTAGAAATCATGTTCTGGGGTAAAGTCTCTCCATGAGCCCTAATACCCAGATTAGGGTTAAGGTTAAAGTTAGGGCTCGGGATTTAGGGTTCGGGGTCATTTTGAATTAGGGTTCTGACCTCCTAGGACGCCTATGGTTATGTTTAGGGTTGGGGTAAGGTTTAGGGTTAAAAATTAGATTTAAGGTTCTAACTAACGGTTATGTTTAGGGTTGGGGTAAGGTTTGGGGTCTAACTAACGGTTATGTTTAGGTTTGGGGTTCGGTTTGGGGTTCTAACTAACGGTTATGTTTAGGGTTGAGGTTAGGTTTAGGGTTAAAACTAATGGTTATGTTTAGGGTTGGGGTTAAAAATTAGGTTTAGGGTTCTAACTGACGGTTATGTTTAGGGTTCAGGGATGGATAACGCACTAAATCCTATTTAGGGCTAAGGGTAGAGGATAAAATTAAAATCACCTTTAGCCCAACGAGATCCTAGATTGTGAGACACGTCATCAGTAGTAAACCACAGAATCCCAGGGTGTTTCAGCCTTTCATTACTATACACCCTCATCTGTGGTGGCCAGCCAGAGGTTGATCACTCCTCGGCTCGTGTCCCATAGCCAATTGAATAAATTATTTATTTATTTATTTCCTTATTTGTTTGCTTATTTATTTATTTAATATTTATTTATTTATATAAATAAGTGAACATTTTAAAGTCCTATTTATAATAATAGTATTACTAATGCTGTTAAAACTAAACATTATTTTTACTGAGACCATCCTAATATCACCTGAACCATCATACAATCCACTTTTTAAACATATTACACATATCTAAACAAGGTGAAGACTGGTAAAAAAAGACCATGACTCACCACTCTGCCAGTGGCCCTTTGTTAACACCGCTAGGTTTCCGGAACCACTCGGGCAGAGTCCGCTGCACCGCGAAGTGTGTGGAGACCATTTGATCCCAGCGGATGACCCCGAATCAGATCAACAAGCTTCTACTGGGTAGCCCCCTGAGGAAAATTCTGTCATCGTGACAGGAAAATCCCCATCCAAACCAAGCTTTTCAGTGGGAGGCCAGCCCAGGTCCTTAATCGGCCTAATTTTCTCCCTGACGGTGAATTTTTAATTTTTATTGTAATTTGTCCGGTTTGTTATAAGTAAAACGTCGCAAAAAACGCCATGACTCTATCTTTTGTCGTTCTGGAGTTATTAGTTAAAATATACTCCAAAATTGACTACCCATGATTCCATGGGGCGCAGTTATTTGAATTATAGGTCTAAAGCCTTTTGAACAGGATTTAAACGATTAAAATTGGGTTAAAACTTGTCTAAGGTTGAACTAAACGAGGTTTTGGATCGCTACTAAGCTAAGAGTTTAATGATTTAGATAAAATATCTAATATATGTCTCTAATTTAAGGTTCAGGCCAAAGTTTCAGCCTAAGCATTTTTTAACAGGGTGGATAATAGTTACATTCCTCCCTGTTTACCTAATCAACCATTTTTGACCTATTTATTTAATTAATTAAATGTAATTATTGAAACTATGTTAGTATTGGGCCTGATAACCTACGACGCATATTCATTCACTAGAATCTAAGCGCTCGTGAACCAAACGAGATTTTGGATCGCTATTAAGGTAAGAGTTAAATGATTAAAATATCTAATATACATCTCTAAATTTAAAGTCCAGGCCCAAGTTTTGGCCCAAACATTTTGCAACAGGATGGATCATAGTTACAATCCTCCCCGTTTACCTACTTTGATCTACTTAGTAAATTAATTAAATGAAATTATTGTAATTAAAGTATTATTAAGCCTAATAACCTACGACGCATATTCATTCACTCATGCCTGAGCTTTAACGCTCTGAGCGGGGCAAGATTGGACCAGCAGACGCCTATTTTAGGGTCCCGTGAGGCCAACGGAGATCAATTAAGGGTTATCCGAGGCCAGCACCGACTAGTAGGCCGAGGCACGTGACCAGAGCCTAAGCTAACGATCGCCTTACGCCTCGGGGTGATCCCAACCTCCGAGCGTGGCACGAAATCATGGGTGCTGATGGGCCTACCCTTCTCGAGGATGGCACAGACCCCTACGCTAGATTCAGGCTAATCCCAAATCATGCTCCGGACGCATGACCGACGACCCCTAACGCCGTGATGCGCTTGCGCCCCGGGTCCCTCTCATATCCCTCGCGCCGACGCCTCCGAGCCTTTCTGTTCGGCCGCCCTAAACGCCGGATCACCCGGGTCTTTCAGTCCAACCATTACAGCACGTGCTCATGAATAAGCAGCGAGACTGTTGCCCCCAACTAATGGGATGCCTGAGTGGGTATCTATATTAAAATGATATTTATTTATTTATTTTTTATATATAGTGAGGTTAACAGTTAAGTTTTTATTAACCTCTGCCCACCAGGTTCACATCAATCACGGAGATGGCTTCCAACAAGGTGACCGAGGGCGGCACTGGCTGGGTTAGGTTAGGGGAAAAGACCGCCGCTCCGGGAATGACCCGGAAACCGCGTTAGGCACGGGCCAGCCACTCAGGCCTCATTTTCAGCCACCCCCATCATGACGTTAGAAAAAATATCGCCTATTTAGGTTTAAAGACTAGAAATCATGTTCTGGGGTAAAGTCTCTCCATGAGCCCTAATACCCAGATTAGGGTTAAGGTTAAAGTTAGGGCTCGGGATTTAGGGTTCGGGGTCATTTTGAATTAGGGTTCTGACCTCCTAGGACGCCTATGGTTATGTTTAGGGTTGGGGTAAGGTTTAGGGTTAAAAATTAGATTTAAGGTTCTAACTAACGGTTATGTTTAGGGTTGGGGTAAGGTTTGGGGTCTAACTAACGGTTATGTTTAGGTTTGGGGTTCGGTTTGGGGTTCTAACTAACGGTTATGTTTAGGGTTGAGGTTAGGTTTAGGGTTAAAACTAATGGTTATGTTTAGGGTTGGGGTTAAAAATTAGGTTTAGGGTTCTAACTGACGGTTATGTTTAGGGTTCAGGGATGGATAACGCACTAAATCCTATTTAGGGCTAAGGGTAGAGGATAAAATTAAAATCACCTTTAGCCCAACGAGATCCTAGATTGTGAGACACGTCATCAGTAGTAAACCACAGAATCCCAGGGTGTTTCAGCCTTTCATTACTATACACCCTCATCTGTGGTGGCCAGCCAGAGGTTGATCACTCCTCGGCTCGTGTCCCATAGCCAATTGAATAAATTATTTATTTATTTATTTCCTTATTTGTTTGCTTATTTATTTATTTAATATTTATTTATTTATATAAATAAGTGAACATTTTAAAGTCCTATTTATAATAATAGTATTACTAATGCTGTTAAAACTAAACATTATTTTTACTGAGACCATCCTAATATCACCTGAACCATCATACAATCCACTTTTTAAACATATTACACATATCTAAACAAGGTGAAGACTGGTAAAAAAAGACCATGACTCACCACTCTGCCAGTGGCCCTTTGTTAACACCGCTAGGTTTCCGGAACCACTCGGGCAGAGTCCGCTGCACCGCGAAGTGTGTGGAGACCATTTGATCCCAGCGGATGACCCCGAATCAGATCAACAAGCTTCTACTGGGTAGCCCCCTGAGGAAAATTCTGTCATCGTGACAGGAAAATCCCCATCCAAACCAAGCTTTTCAGTGGGAGGCCAGCCCAGGTCCTTAATCGGCCTAATTTTCTCCCTGACGGTGAATTTTTAATTTTTATTGTAATTTGTCCGGTTTGTTATAAGTAAAACGTCGCAAAAAACGCCATGACTCTATCTTTTGTCGTTCTGGAGTTATTAGTTAAAATATACTCCAAAATTGACTACCCATGATTCCATGGGGCGCAGTTATTTGAATTATAGGTCTAAAGCCTTTTGAACAGGATTTAAACGATTAAAATTGGGTTAAAACTTGTCTAAGGTTGAACTAAACGAGGTTTTGGATCGCTACTAAGCTAAGAGTTTAATGATTTAGATAAAATATCTAATATATGTCTCTAATTTAAGGTTCAGGCCAAAGTTTCAGCCTAAGCATTTTTTAACAGGGTGGATAATAGTTACATTCCTCCCTGTTTACCTAATCAACCATTTTTGACCTATTTATTTAATTAATTAAATGTAATTATTGAAACTATGTTAGTATTGGGCCTGATAACCTACGACGCATATTCATTCACTAGAATCTAAGCGCTCGTGAACCAAACGAGATTTTGGATCGCTATTAAGGTAAGAGTTAAATGATTAAAATATCTAATATACATCTCTAAATTTAAAGTCCAGGCCCAAGTTTTGGCCCAAACATTTTGCAACAGGATGGATCATAGTTACAATCCTCCCCGTTTACCTACTTTGATCTACTTAGTAAATTAATTAAATGAAATTATTGTAATTAAAGTATTATTAAGCCTAATAACCTACGACGCATATTCATTCACTCATGCCTGAGCTTTAACGCTCTGAGCGGGGCAAGATTGGACCAGCAGACGCCTATTTTAGGGTCCCGTGAGGCCAACGGAGATCAATTAAGGGTTATCCGAGGCCAGCACCGACTAGTAGGCCGAGGCACGTGACCAGAGCCTAAGCTAACGATCGCCTTACGCCTCGGGGTGATCCCAACCTCCGAGCGTGGCACGAAATCATGGGTGCTGATGGGCCTACCCTTCTCGAGGATGGCACAGACCCCTACGCTAGATTCAGGCTAATCCCAAATCATGCTCCGGACGCATGACCGACGACCCCTAACGCCGTGATGCGCTTGCGCCCCGGGTCCCTCTCATATCCCTCGCGCCGACGCCTCCGAGCCTTTCTGTTCGGCCGCCCTAAACGCCGGATCACCCGGGTCTTTCAGTCCAACCATTACAGCACGTGCTCATGAATAAGCAGCGAGACTGTTGCCCCCAACTAATGGGATGCCTGAGTGGGTATCTATATTAAAATGATATTTATTTATTTATTTTTTATATATAGTGAGGTTAACAGTTAAGTTTTTATTAACCTCTGCCCACCAGGTTCACATCAATCACGGAGATGGCTTCCAACAAGGTGACCGAGGGCGGCACTGGCTGGGTTAGGTTAGGGGAAAAGACCGCCGCTCCGGGAATGACCCGGAAACCGCGTTAGGCACGGGCCAGCCACTCAGGCCTCATTTTCAGCCACCCCCATCATGACGTTAGAAAAAATATCGCCTATTTAGGTTTAAAGACTAGAAATCATGTTCTGGGGTAAAGTCTCTCCATGAGCCCTAATACCCAGATTAGGGTTAAGGTTAAAGTTAGGGCTCGGGATTTAGGGTTCGGGGTCATTTTGAATTAGGGTTCTGACCTCCTAGGACGCCTATGGTTATGTTTAGGGTTGGGGTAAGGTTTAGGGTTAAAAATTAGATTTAAGGTTCTAACTAACGGTTATGTTTAGGGTTGGGGTAAGGTTTGGGGTCTAACTAACGGTTATGTTTAGGTTTGGGGTTCGGTTTGGGGTTCTAACTAACGGTTATGTTTAGGGTTGAGGTTAGGTTTAGGGTTAAAACTAATGGTTATGTTTAGGGTTGGGGTTAAAAATTAGGTTTAGGGTTCTAACTGACGGTTATGTTTAGGGTTCAGGGATGGATAACGCACTAAATCCTATTTAGGGCTAAGGGTAGAGGATAAAATTAAAATCACCTTTAGCCCAACGAGATCCTAGATTGTGAGACACGTCATCAGTAGTAAACCACAGAATCCCAGGGTGTTTCAGCCTTTCATTACTATACACCCTCATCTGTGGTGGCCAGCCAGAGGTTGATCACTCCTCGGCTCGTGTCCCATAGCCAATTGAATAAATTATTTATTTATTTATTTCCTTATTTGTTTGCTTATTTATTTATTTAATATTTATTTATTTATATAAATAAGTGAACATTTTAAAGTCCTATTTATAATAATAGTATTACTAATGCTGTTAAAACTAAACATTATTTTTACTGAGACCATCCTAATATCACCTGAACCATCATACAATCCACTTTTTAAACATATTACACATATCTAAACAAGGTGAAGACTGGTAAAAAAAGACCATGACTCACCACTCTGCCAGTGGCCCTTTGTTAACACCGCTAGGTTTCCGGAACCACTCGGGCAGAGTCCGCTGCACCGCGAAGTGTGTGGAGACCATTTGATCCCAGCGGATGACCCCGAATCAGATCAACAAGCTTCTACTGGGTAGCCCCCTGAGGAAAATTCTGTCATCGTGACAGGAAAATCCCCATCCAAACCAAGCTTTTCAGTGGGAGGCCAGCCCAGGTCCTTAATCGGCCTAATTTTCTCCCTGACGGTGAATTTTTAATTTTTATTGTAATTTGTCCGGTTTGTTATAAGTAAAACGTCGCAAAAAACGCCATGACTCTATCTTTTGTCGTTCTGGAGTTATTAGTTAAAATATACTCCAAAATTGACTACCCATGATTCCATGGGGCGCAGTTATTTGAATTATAGGTCTAAAGCCTTTTGAACAGGATTTAAACGATTAAAATTGGGTTAAAACTTGTCTAAGGTTGAACTAAACGAGGTTTTGGATCGCTACTAAGCTAAGAGTTTAATGATTTAGATAAAATATCTAATATATGTCTCTAATTTAAGGTTCAGGCCAAAGTTTCAGCCTAAGCATTTTTTAACAGGGTGGATAATAGTTACATTCCTCCCTGTTTACCTAATCAACCATTTTTGACCTATTTATTTAATTAATTAAATGTAATTATTGAAACTATGTTAGTATTGGGCCTGATAACCTACGACGCATATTCATTCACTAGAATCTAAGCGCTCGTGAACCAAACGAGATTTTGGATCGCTATTAAGGTAAGAGTTAAATGATTAAAATATCTAATATACATCTCTAAATTTAAAGTCCAGGCCCAAGTTTTGGCCCAAACATTTTGCAACAGGATGGATCATAGTTACAATCCTCCCCGTTTACCTACTTTGATCTACTTAGTAAATTAATTAAATGAAATTATTGTAATTAAAGTATTATTAAGCCTAATAACCTACGACGCATATTCATTCACTCATGCCTGAGCTTTAACGCTCTGAGCGGGGCAAGATTGGACCAGCAGACGCCTATTTTAGGGTCCCGTGAGGCCAACGGAGATCAATTAAGGGTTATCCGAGGCCAGCACCGACTAGTAGGCCGAGGCACGTGACCAGAGCCTAAGCTAACGATCGCCTTACGCCTCGGGGTGATCCCAACCTCCGAGCGTGGCACGAAATCATGGGTGCTGATGGGCCTACCCTTCTCGAGGATGGCACAGACCCCTACGCTAGATTCAGGCTAATCCCAAATCATGCTCCGGACGCATGACCGACGACCCCTAACGCCGTGATGCGCTTGCGCCCCGGGTCCCTCTCATATCCCTCGCGCCGACGCCTCCGAGCCTTTCTGTTCGGCCGCCCTAAACGCCGGATCACCCGGGTCTTTCAGTCCAACCATTACAGCACGTGCTCATGAATAAGCAGCGAGACTGTTGCCCCCAACTAATGGGATGCCTGAGTGGGTATCTATATTAAAATGATATTTATTTATTTATTTTTTATATATAGTGAGGTTAACAGTTAAGTTTTTATTAACCTCTGCCCACCAGGTTCACATCAATCACGGAGATGGCTTCCAACAAGGTGACCGAGGGCGGCACTGGCTGGGTTAGGTTAGGGGAAAAGACCGCCGCTCCGGGAATGACCCGGAAACCGCGTTAGGCACGGGCCAGCCACTCAGGCCTCATTTTCAGCCACCCCCATCATGACGTTAGAAAAAATATCGCCTATTTAGGTTTAAAGACTAGAAATCATGTTCTGGGGTAAAGTCTCTCCATGAGCCCTAATACCCAGATTAGGGTTAAGGTTAAAGTTAGGGCTCGGGATTTAGGGTTCGGGGTCATTTTGAATTAGGGTTCTGACCTCCTAGGACGCCTATGGTTATGTTTAGGGTTGGGGTAAGGTTTAGGGTTAAAAATTAGATTTAAGGTTCTAACTAACGGTTATGTTTAGGGTTGGGGTAAGGTTTGGGGTCTAACTAACGGTTATGTTTAGGTTTGGGGTTCGGTTTGGGGTTCTAACTAACGGTTATGTTTAGGGTTGAGGTTAGGTTTAGGGTTAAAACTAATGTTTATGTTTAGGGTTGGGGTTAAAAATTAGGTTTAGGGTTCTAACTGACGGTTATGTTTAGGGTTCAGGGATGGATAACGCACTAAATCCTATTTAGGGCTAAGGGTAGAGGATAAAATTAAAATCACCTTTAGCCCAACGAGATCCTAGATTGTGAGACACGTCATCAGTAGTAAACCACAGAATCCCAGGGTGTTTCAGCCTTTCATTACTATACACCCTCATCTGTGGTGGCCAGCCAGAGGTTGATCACTCCTCGGCTCGTGTCCCATAGCCAATTGAATAAATTATTTATTTATTTATTTCCTTATTTGTTTGCTTATTTATTTATTTAATATTTATTTATTTATATAAATAAGTGAACATTTTAAAGTCTTATTTATAATAATAGTATTACTAATGCTGTTAAAACTAAACATTATTTTTACTGAGACCATCCTAATATCACCTGAACCATCATACAATCCACTTTTTAAACATATTACACATATCTAAACAAGGTGAAGACTGGTAAAAAAAGACCATGACTCACCACTCTGCCAGTGGCCCTTTGTTAACACCGCTAGGTTTCCGGAACCACTCGGGCAGAGTCCGCTGCACCGCGAAGTGTGTGGAGACCATTTGATCCCAGCGGATGACCCCGAATCAGATCAACAAGCTTCTACTGGGTAGCCCCCTGAGGAAAATTCTGTCATCGTGACAGGAAAATCCCCATCCAAACCAAGCTTTTCAGTGGGAGGCCAGAGGATAAAATTAGGGTTAGGGGTTAGGGTTAGGGTTAGGGTTAGGGGTTAGGGTTAGGGTTAGGGGTAGGGTTAGTGTTAGGTTTGTGTTGTGGGGTGGAAATTAGGGTTAGGGTTAGGAATTAGGGTTAGGAATTAGGGTTAGGGTTAGGGTTGAGGAAGGGGAAGGGGACAGGGAACACCCCAGGCCGTGGTCCCAGCAAAAGCCGAGACCGACGTTGTGCACGGGCACGCCTCGAGCCCCAGTGGTCATCCCACCATGTGTCCTTCTTCACTGAATCACCACATACTCACTCCAATTGCCTTAAATTGTCCCTTTCAGTCTCCAATCATTTACCCCATAATGTTTACTTACCCCTGTCTACTCTGGTTATTAAGTGCTTATGGTGGCACTGCCCTTTAACCATAAAGCCACTCAATAATCATCATGTTTGATGAAATAATAAATGTTCCATGGTGGATGTCTATCCCTTAACCATGGAACAGTGTTTCAAAAAATTATTCCTTTCAGGAATTACCAGCTCAATTTTTTATAGACGTCTTGATTTAATTTGCAAGTCAGTGTGCGCAATATTTCGGCTTTTCTGAGCCTTCTTCAGGCGCTGACTTGCTATTTTTTGGCACCCCCAGCCCATACTACTCTTGTGGCACCCCCAGACAGTAGTGGGCATTCTCTCTGTAACCTCTATGTAAACTTACCATGAGGTTTACTGGTCTGTGGCTGGCTTCTAGAAGCTCTCTCCCTTCTGGGTTGCCTGCTTTTATAAGCTTGGCTCCACCCCTGGCTAAATATTATTTTTTCCAGAGCAGGTAAGTATTTTAAACTTGTTGTTGCTTTTTTCATCCTCTAGATGTCCTCCACGCTCCATTTTTGGGAGCATGACTCTGCTGGATGAATCTAGGGCAAAGTTCATCACTTTTTTTCATGGAGACTTTTTTTTAGGCATTTTAATGTTTTTTTCTCCATTTTAAAGGGGCAGGTGAGTATTTCCTTTTTTCCACAACAGGTAAGTATTTTAATTTTACTTGTTTATATCCACTGATTGTGGCTTTTCCTGTTTTCTAGGTGCTGGTGGTTGAAGCAGTGGGAGAACATTGGTGAAAAGCCCACCAGGACCCGGGTGGCACTGGCTGGTTAGGTTTGTGTTGTGGGGTGGAAATTAGGGTTAGGGTTAGGAATTAGGGTTAGGAATTAGGGTTAGGGTTAGGGTTGAGGAAGGGGAAGGGGACAGGGAACACCCCAGGCCGTGGTCCCAGCAAAAGCCGAGACCGACGTTGTGCACGGGCACGCCTCGAGCCCCAGTGGTCATCCCACCATGTGTCCTTCTTCACTGAATCACCACATACTCACTCCAATTGCCTTAAATTGTCCCTTTCAGTCTCCAATCATTTACCCCATAATGTTTACTTACCCCTGTCTACTCTGGTTATTAAGTGCTTATGGTGGCACTGCCCTTTAACCATAAAGCCACTCAATAATCATCATGTTTGATGAAATAATAAATGTTCCATGGTGGATGTCTATCCCTTAACCATGGAACAGTGTTTCAAAAAATTATTCCTTTCAGGAATTACCAGCTCAATTTTTTATAGACGTCTTGATTTAATTTGCAAGTCAGTGTGCGCAATATTTCGGCTTTTCTGAGCCTTCTTCAGGCGCTGACTTGCTATTTTTTGGCACCCCCAGCCCATACTACTCTTGTGGCACCCCCAGACAGTAGTGGGCATTCTCTCTGTAACCTCTATGTAAACTTACCATGAGGTTTACTGGTCTGTGGCTGGCTTCTAGAAGCTCTCTCCCTTCTGGGTTGCCTGCTTTTATAAGCTTGGCTCCACCCCTGGCTAAATATTATTTTTTCCAGAGCAGGTAAGTATTTTAAACTTGTTGTTGCTTTTTTCATCCTCTAGATGTCCTCCACGCTCCATTTTTGGGAGCATGACTCTGCTGGATGAATCTAGGGCAAAGTTCATCACTTTTTTTCATGGAGACTTTTTTTTAGGCATTTTAATGTTTTTTTCTCCATTTTAAAGGGGCAGGTGAGTATTT
>JAUCMX010000210.1:0-17112 GCA_033459395.1 Hemibagrus guttatus | reverse complement strand
GTGTTGATGCAGAAATGTCCAACGTTTTTGTGCAATGTTTACTCATATAATTTTATTTAATTATATTATATATATGTATATTATAATATATACAGTATATATGCCTGTGTGTGTTGTGTGTGTGTGTGTGTGTGTGTGTGTGTGTGTGTGTGTGTGTGTGTGTGCATGTTTAGATCTAGAAACAGTGATAAATATTAAAGAAACAATAAATCACAACGAGACAAGTTAGCATTAGCGAGATTTATTTCAACTGTATTCCAATTATTCCTCATTAGCCAAATTCCAGTATTGCTCCAAATCAACCTGGAAAAACTCCAGATTAGGATGAAAGCCATTGATCTTCTCTAAAATGGTTGGAACTACATGTCTGTTGAGATTTTCATCTATGCTTAGAGTCCACCATTTCTTATATTCATCTGTAATCTTGTTGAACTCTTCATCAGCGCTCTCAATCATCTCTATCCTTTCCTTCATCTCTTCTCTCAGTGTGGACTCAAGCTCTGATAATGTTTCTGATCCTGTCTGATGCCACTCTTTATACGTCTTTTCTAAGCCTGAATATTCTGAAAGGATGTTTATTATAATATTATGGGCTGCTTTCCAGTTATTGTCTTTTATTTTCTTATTTTCTTTACATTTAAATATGAATTCTGTAATATTGAATTGAATCTGAAATTTATGGTCAGTATTCCAGTTTCTCATTTCAGCATCTTCCTGCTTTTGAATAAAACTATACATGTCTTTGTTAAAGATATAATATTTTGAGAAACCAATATACATTTTAATCTGATGACTTTTTGCTAAACTGATTAAATTAGACATACAGGGAAGATGATTTGTTCTACCTAAACAAGGACTATTCGTTGTGTATATCCAAACTTCAGAAATATTATTCCTTTTTTTAATTTCTTTAATAATGAAGTCCTCACTATGTTTTTTACGCTTTGGATCAAATGGACCTATTACTTTAATCAAATTATTAATGCTTTCTTCTTCTGTTGTTTCACTAATTAAATTATATTGTTCTTTATTTAACTCATTATTCATTATTAAAATAGCAAATGCTTGTTGACTATATTTGTTTTTCATTAAAAGCGCTGGTTTATAGTTTTCTACCTTTTGCAAAAATGTATATTTTAAATCTTTTTTTCTATCATTTAATGTTTTATTAAAATTATGTTTAATATAATCTAAAACCTCTTTATCAGACTTCTCAATACAGACTGCAAAATCATTTTCAGTGACGAAATTCCATACGACTTTCTCCTTCTGGCCTTTTGTCCTTTTTGTTGCTGGAGCAGTTCTGTAAGAAAACCAAAGGTTTTATTCTCACAATGAATTCATATAATTTATTAAAATAATCATTAATGTCATTAATAATATTTTGGTTATTCTATGTACTTTGGAATTCGATCATTATAATACTCACTTTATCTCGCCGTGTAAACTTTCATTGCTGAGAGTTCTCTTTTTCCTGCAGAACAATCACAATATCATCACACACACACACACACACACACACACACACACACACACACACACACACACACAAAAAATGAATTTAGACTCATTTGCAATTACTTTGAGATACTAAGATAAACATGCAAAAAGAGATAATTAAAGTTAGATGTAGGCAGCATTGTTGCTTATTCTTATGTAATAACAATAATGTTATATATAACATTGTTTATATATATATAAGTATATAAATTGTGCATATTTTATGTTGTGGGGTTGATGGGAGCTTACGGTGTTGGAACTTCCTCTGGTGGTAAAGAAGTGGAGCAACGTTTCATAGAATCCTGATAAAAAAAAGAAACAAAACATTTCTTTTACAGCTTAACTGTAAAACTGTCTTTCTTACCCCCTCTTCATTCCTTCTCTCCTTCTCTCTCCACCCTTCTATCTTTCTGTTTCTCGCTATCTTTACTTGTTTGTCTTAACTTTCAGTTTCAATTCTCTCCTTCTCACACAATTATTCTTGTTATACCATGAACTTACACACACACACACACACAAACACACACACACGCACACACGCACACACGCGCACACACACACACACACACACACACGGTTTGAAGAGTCAAAGCTCACCAATAAGTGTGTTTCCGTTGCCCCAGATGGAGGGCAAGGATGAGGGGGCAGAAGCAGAGACGAGGATGTTTTTGGATCAGAGTCCTTCAGGGGTTTCAGCGCTACATGACGGTCTGTAACGCTGTCCATCAGTCCTGCAGGTTTGTCTGGATCAGTCACATGTCTGGACTCAACCCTCTCCCTGCCCTCTCTCGTGTTTTCTTTCTTTAAATTCTCTTGTGAGTTTTCAGCTGTAGGATGTATCATTGAATGCTTTATAGGAAGTGAGATTTGAGTTTGGCTGAAGTAAGATTTAAGTTTTTATAGTGTGACATCAGCACAGAAAACCTGGGTGGAGACTTTACTGGAAATCCATTTCTTCACCTGTGGGTGTGACACTTATGGGTGTGATAATTATGGGATGTCCACAATGTGTGCTGAGACATTGATTGGAAATGCATCAGTCAGGATTCCAGTCTCTCTTTTCATTATATTCCAGTATTATGTTATAATATATATATTTGTTTAGTAATAAATATATAATGGGATCTAATAAATCATTAATAATAATATTTTGGTTGTTTTTATTGTATTTACTTTGGACTTTTTTCATCATAATGCTCACTTTATCTTGGTAAAAAAATGCAGTTCTGAGATCCCAGTTTTCTTGCAAATCAATCTCAAAATCATTACTTACACAATGTATTTAGACTCATTTGCAATTACTTTGAGATACTAACATAAAAATGCAAAAAATAAATAATTTAAAATAAACATAGGCAGTGATCAGTCATCAACACGTCAGTGGTCAAACTCAAGCTGCCCAGGTCCATACACATTCATGTCTCCCAGTTGAAGTTGGTTCATGTCAGTTGCATTGAATATAAAGCCTGTTGAGTTGGATGAATGGGTTTAACTCTTTTAACTGTGTTATTATACTAATAATAGTCTTATTACTTTGGAAATGTGAACTTGTAGCACGGACTTCTGCTCTCTTGCCGCACTTCCGTAGAGTACACCGATGCACTTATCTGTGGGTGGGTTAAACACATGAAACCAACAAAATAACTTTTTCAGGTTTATTTATCTGATCGATCCCGAATGTGGAAATTTGGATTTGAGTAACTAATAAAATAAATTAAAAAATATATATAAAATATAAATAAATAAAAAAATCAAAAATAAAACAGTATTTTACAAAAATTTGTCTTCAAACAGACTGAGTAAATCTGTGCAGTGTAAGCTATTCTAAATAATATACCAAATGGTATACCAAACTGTAGTGCAAAATGGTGTATGAAACTGTACCCTACATCAAATGGTAAACTAAACAGTACAGTAAAAGATTTATTAAGTAATCCGAAATTGTTATTTGTAATGATTTATAAAATTACAATGTTATTAGATGAAAATCCAACTTTTTCTATTGCCAAGACACAACCATTGTGATTCCATAACTTGCCTGGTCTTTTTCATGTTACTCATAATTCACTACAAAATGATGTCAGTGTAGTCTGTGGGCTCTTAAAGGTATGTACCCCTACTTCAGCTATTCACATGCAAACGTAAGACATACACATAGACTAAAACATGACCAAGTTACATCCTCCCCTGCTTAGCAGTCGATGTCCTCGATGACTACTAATGAGTTTCTAACTTCTTAAACTGGCTCTTAAACTGCCTCTCTAAAGAAAGCTGTACCTAAGCTGGCAATAATCTGGGTGACTGCAGTGGGACTAAGTGACATGTGGTCTAACACTGACTTTGACTCATGGTGCACATTAGAATGCTGTCCTGCATTTGGCCTTTTACTTCTACAGGAACTTGGAACTAGAGTTTGTTTATGAGTAGGACTAAACTCTGGCTCGGGTTCAGCTATTAGTTCCTGAGGTTCTGAGTTATTTACATCATCCAGTAAAGATATTAGTACCAATAGCTTTACTGTACCAACAGGTAAGACTGATTGCAGAGGGTCCCTCATCTCTGGGCCTGAGTTAGAAATACTCCATTGTTATGATCACCTCGTCATCTGACACCTCATCAGAATCTGGATCAACTCCTGAAGTTTCACTCATAGACATACCAGCACTGTGACATCTGCTTCTTCTCCGTGAAGCAGAAAACACAGGGTCTAATGTCAACACTGTTAGCCATTTTGATAGGACCCCCTTCAACAGGTTCCACTGTGTATGTGGTTCCTTGTACTTCCACCACATGATGAGGAATGGGTTTCCAGGTATCTTTCCAGCCTTTTTCTCAAATACACAGTCTCACCAACTACAATAAATGAAATGGTCAGTAGACTTTAACACAGAAATCTGCTCAGTTGCTTTGAGGTCAGAATACTCTTTTGCCTTGGCATGCGCATCCTTCAGATGTCTCTGGTGTATAGCCAGCCAATCGTGGTTGCTTTCAACAGCTGACTCCTGTTCTAACAGAGCATCCACTGGAAGATGGGGATTGCCTTCAAACAACAGATAATAGACCCTGTTTATTTCTGTTAGTAAACATTGTGATGGGCGGAGCTTAGGTGGTGGCAGAAAGATTTCCCTGACCTCTTTACAAGGGGTAGTTATCAAGTTTTGTTAGTTTGTTTTTAAACAATAGAAGAAGAAGTTGCTTTCGGCTGCTCCCTGTTCGGGGTCGCCACAGCGTACCAACTGGTCCGCACAACAACTTGGCACAGGTTTTACGCCGGATGCCCTTCCTGTCGCAACCCTCCCATTTTTCCGGGCTTGGGACCGGCACTGCAACCAGTGGCTGGGGTTGAGGCATTGGCTGGGAATTGAACCTGGGCCTTCCGCATGATAGGCGAGCAACCTACCACTGAGCCACCAATGCCTCGTTTTGTTTTTAAACAATGACTGGTCAAAATCCGAATTTATTTGACTATCTTAGGTCACTCACTGTCCAGGACCGCGAATGTTTAACGGACGGAACCAGATTGGCCGACCTGTACACGCTCACTCAATGGATGGACGATGTGACAGGATGACCTCTGGTTGAGCGGCTTGACCTCTACACCTATCTGATAGAGAAACTGAGTGCTTCTAGCAACTGTAGAAAGGGAGATGACACAAACAGTTTCCTTTGTTTTGTCTACCAGTTAGCTAACTTACATGCTAAAAAGTTAGTTGAATGGATAGATATAAATATATAAAATAAAAATAATATAAATTAAAACAAAAATTAAAATATATTGACAAAATTACTAGGATCTTTAATATTCGTAACAGTGGTAATAATAATAATAATAATAATAATAATAATAATAATAATAATAATAATAATAATAATGGTCACTTAATATTTAGCATCTTTTATAGTCAGAGGCAGGTAATGTGGGTGGAGTCTCATCATGTGTGTGGCATTTGTCATACATTCATTCATTCATTCATTCATTCATTGTCTACCGCTTATCCAATCTATTCTCGGGTCACGGGGAGCCTGTGCCTATCTCAGGCGTCATTGGGCATCAAGGCAAGATACACCCTGGACGGAGTGCCAACACATCGCAGGGCACACACACACACACTCTCATTCACACACTACAGACAATTTAGAGATGCCAATAAACCTACAATGCATGTCTTTGGACCGGGGGAGGAAACCGGAGTACTCGGAGGAAACCCCCGAGGCACGGGGAGAACATGCAAACTCCACACACACACATGGCGGATGCAGGAATCAAACCCCCAACCCAGCATGTGTGAGGCATTTGTCATACAATGGTAGTGATTTGTCAGGTTTTGCTTTTAGTTCCTAAAACAAAAGAAAAGTTTCATTTCTCAGGAACCAGCTTCAAAAAACATTTACATCATATTAATGAGGACTAATAGTTGCGAAAGAAGCCTTCTGGTGTTGTAAGATGTTGCGTCACAAATGGCATCCTTGGCTCTACACCTTGGAATGAAGGTGCGCTAAAATATAATGTTATTCCAATTAACTTTTACATTTGGTTTCCATTTTGATTTGGAAGCAAAATAGGCTTTCATTTTGTCAGTGGTTTCACAATACTCCTGAGCTGTACACTAAATTCTAAGGCCTTATTACTTTGGAAATGTGAACCTGTAGCACAGACTCCTGCCTTCTTGCCAGTTATACACTTCACACGTTCCATGTTTATTTGTATTTATACATGTTTATCATGTATTTGAAGAAGGAGGTCCCGGCAGTGGAACTAATAACCTGGGACAGCAAATGTGGCTGACTTCTAAAGACTTCAGTGGGTGGAATCCATAAAACTCCTTCCTGCCTTGGTGTGATGGCATATAATCAAAATCCTGAGAAATTGGATTTCCCCAATCCATGAAGATCAGCCCAACGTTCTATGTCTCCAGACTTAAGTCAGTCCATTGTAGACCTTTGTAGTGTAGATGGTTCCCCAGGCTTTATGGTATGGCAAATCCTGGACTCTTGCTGTGTCTGGGGAGGCACACAATACCTGGTCCGTTCATTCAAGATTCAAAGCGTTTATTGTCATGTGCACAGTGAGGAAACAAGTTTCCCTGTACAATGAAATTCTTTCTTTTCTGTGCACAATGAATGCCAGAGAAGTACAAAAAAACTATGTAAAAAAGTAAAATTAAAATAAATATCAAACACACATAAATACAAACATAATTAAAAAATAAAAATAAACTATGCAGTAGAATTAGATATAGACTATGTAAATATAGAAATATAGACTGTTATCTGTATGTGCAAGTGTCCAATATTTACTTATGTGCAAAACAATATTACTGTAGTATGTGCAAAAGTTGAATACAACTGTAATAGCAGCTGTAGATGGTAATAGCATCACCGGTAACATTAACAATGTGCAAATTGAATGCAACTGTGGATAATAGAGGTAGCATTAACATTAACCATTTGCAGTGAGATGCAGCTACTTGATATAATAACAGCAGTAATATTAACAAATGTGCAATATGAGGAGGAGCAATTTAGTTCGGCTGATCTATGAGATAGATGAAACTAGTCTGTGTCCTTTGGCTACCTGTTTAAAAGTCTAATGGCTGATGGAAAAAATGAGTCCCTTAATCTGGAGAGGGGTTACTCTCAACTAATCACTGAGTGGGGTACTCATCTCCCTGTGCATCTGGTTTCCTCCCACAGTCGAAAGATCTGCATTGTCGGCTGATGGGCATCCCTAAATTGGCCGTAGTGTGTGAACGGGTGTTTGAGTGTGTATGGGATTGGTGGTGGAGGAGGAGATGGAGTTGTTACGCAATTAGAAAATGCGAGAAGAAAAAATCAAATCTTGGTGAGACATGCGAATTGGAGGAGCAATGTTCCAATTAAACAGATGTAAGCCACGATGTTGGGCCAGTCATGCCCTTCATTGTTTGGTGGAGAGTGAGGGCAGAAGTGTGGTTGGTGTGTCTGCATTAAGTTCCAGATCGGACCTGGGTTTGTCGAGGTATAGGACCTCTTCAATGTCAAGGTAAGACGATGTGTCTTGTAGCATGCTGGAGCCAAGCCTGGGAGTTGGTCAGGCTTATAAAAGGTTACATAGATGGGGAAGCGTGGTGAATAGGGCATGGTGGATAGGCGTTCACGTGAGGGGAAAAATTTCATGGCTGAACAATGCATAAGTGGTAGATATCTGGCTCAACCTTCTGCTAGTTAGGTTGTATCGAGATTCAGATTAAATTTTTTTACTAAATGATAACTAATGGCTGCATTAGCTCTTCTTGAAAGTTCAAAACTGCACTGATAGTAGCTTATGATGCTTAATGGCTCATGTGCTGATATGGTTTACAAAAACCTCTGGGATTTCTGGCTGCAGGTAAATTTCTGCTATTGACTGCACTTCTGTTAAAAGAAGATCAATATCACATTAACTATCACATAGCTTTCTTTTCTGTTGCTTTTTAAGTAATTTTATCTGTTGAAAAAAACACTGATGCAAATTAGCTAAATAATGTTTGGAGTTTAAAACATGCAGTCAGTTCCATGCACATGTTTGATTTCTAGGCTAAATTTATTGTACAGTTGTGTATATATGATTTTTATATATGATTTATACACAACTGCTGAGAACTTTTCTGATGAATGAATTTTGAATAAAATTCAAGTACACTTAAGGTCTCCGGGATTATACAATTAAATGGCATTTCTCTATCTAAGCATCTTATTTGGATTATTTTCAGTGGAAATGTCATAAAGGAATTTTATGACAATGTAATTAAATAATTTTCAGTGGCTTGTGCCTCGATCAGTAACGTTTTAAAGTTCTGGTACAAGTGTTACTAGATTGCGCCATCTATTGTTGGACTTGTTGGATCAAATGCATTCTCTTAATTCAGACTGTTGAAGCAAACACATAACATAAAAAGTTAAAAACAGAGTTTGAGGAATATGTATCATAGCTAGCTCACAAAAAAAAAACAATCTTTTCTCTCTAACAAAGACAGGATTCACTATTCTGGAACTTTGGAAACTTTGGAAAAAAATGTTTTTTTTGTCTCTGCTGTGTGTGTGTGTGTGTGTGTGTGTGTGTGTGTGTGTGTGTGTGTTTAACATGAAACAGACATGTACTTGGTCTATAGTTTATTATATGTAACCACACTCATGGAATTTTATAGACATTTGGTGTTTTTTACAGCATATAGAAGGTGTGCGCTAATACAAAAGCGGCGTTTTCAAAATGGCTGTTCTACTGTTTCAATAAGTTGAATAGATAGACTCAAGGTTTAGACAAAATCTTATCATTTGACAATTTCCTGATTGACAGAGCATTTTGTACAGGTAACTTGCTGTCTATAAATTTATGAGTCTCTTATTAAATGTGTCGGTGAGTTCCACAGTCAGGTCACATCCATAATGTTACAGAGGTTTATGCTACACAAATAGTGTTGATGCAGAAATGTCCAACGTTTTTGTGCAATGTTTA
This sequence comes from Hemibagrus guttatus, assembly GCA_033459395.1. Lineage (NCBI taxonomy): Eukaryota > Metazoa > Chordata > Actinopteri > Siluriformes > Bagridae > Hemibagrus > Hemibagrus guttatus. Next base: position 8,138 of record JAUCMX010000210.1, on the reverse strand, counting down.
CTCATATAATTTTAATTGATTGTATAATGTATAATATACTTATGCCTATGTGTGTGTGTGTGTGTGTGTGTGTGTGTGTGTGTGTGTGCATGTTTAGATCTAGAAACAGTGATAAATATTAAAGAAACAATAAATCACAAAGAGACAATTTAGCATTAGCGAGATTTATTTCAATTGTATTCCAATTATTCCTCATTAGCCAAATTCAAGCATTGCTCCAAATCAACCTGGAAAAACTCCAGATTAGGACAAAAGCCATTGATCTTCCCTAAAATGGTTGGAACTACATGTCTGTTGAGATTTTCATCTATGCTTAGAGTCCACCATTTCTTATATTCATCTGTAATCTTGTTGAACTCTTCATCAGAGCTCTCAATCATCTCTATCCTTTCCTTCATCTCTTCTCTCAGTGTGGACTCAAGCTCTGATAATGTTTCTGATCCTGTCTGATGCCACTCTATATACGTCTTAGCTAAGCCTGAATATTCTGAAAGAATGTTTATTATAATATTACGGGCTGCTTTCCAGTTATTGTCTTTTATTTTCTTATTTTCTTTACATTTAAATATGAATTCTGTAATATTGAATTGAATCTGAAATTTATGGTCAGTATTCCAGTCTCTCGTTTCATCATCTTCCAGCTTTTGAATAAAACTATACATGTCTTTGTTAAAGATATAATATTTTGAGAAACCAATATATATTTTAATCTGATGACTTTTTGCTAAACTGATTAACTTAGACATACAGGGAAGATGATTTGTTCTACCTAAACAAGGACTATTCGTTGTGTATATCCAAACTTCAGAAATATTATTCCTTTTTTCAATTTCTTTAATAATGAAGTCCTCACTATGTTTTTTACGCTTTGGATCAAATGGACCTATTACTTCAATCAAATTATTAATGCTTTCTTCTTCTGTTTTTTCACTAATTAAATTATATTGTTCATTATTTAGCTTATTATTCATCTTTATTAAAATAGCAAATGCTTGTTGACTATATTTGTTTTCCATTAAAAGCTCTGGTTTATAGTTCTTGAGCATTTGCAAAAATTTATATTTTAAATCTTTTTTTCTATCATTTAATGTTTTATTAAAATTATGTTTAATATAATCTAAAACCTCTTTATCAGACTTCTCAATACAGACTGCAAAATCATTTTCACTGACGAAATTCCATACGACTTTCTTCTCCTGGCCTTTTGTCCTTTTTGTTGCTGGAGCAGTTCTGTAAGAAAACAAAAGGTTTTATTCTCACAATGAATTCATATAATTTATTAAAATAATCATTAATGTCATTAATAATATTTTGGTTATTCTATGTACTTTGGAATTCGATCATTATAATACTCACTTTATCTCGCTGTGTAAACTTTCATTGCTGAGAGTTCTCTTTTTCCTGCAGAACAATCACAATATCATCACACACACGCACACACACACACACACACACACACACACACACACACACACACACACACACAGAATGAATTTGGACTCATTTGTAATTACTTTGAGATATTAAGAGAAAATAATGAAAGTTAGACCTAAGCAGCATTGCTGATTATTCTAATATAATATAATATAATATAATATAATATAATATAATATAATATAATATAATATAATATAAAAATTTTTTGTGTGTGTGTTGTGGGCTTGGGGAGAGCTTACAGTGGTGTTGGACCGTCCTCTGGTGGTAAAGAAGTTGAACAACGTTTCAAAAGAATTCTGATTCGAAAAAAGAAACAAAAACAAACATTTTTTTACAGTTTAACTGAAAAAACTGTCTTTCTTTATCTCTTTTTCTCCACCCTGCCCTCCTCCTCCTCTCTCTCTCCCTCTTCCCTTCATTCTTTATCTCTCTCTACCTTCTGTCTCTCTCTTTACTTGTTTGTATTAAGTTTCAGTTCCCTCCTTATCACACAATTATTCTTGTTACCATGAAATTACTATACCGCTTTGTTTATAACTCACACACACACACACACACACACACGGTTTAAAGAGTCAAACCTCACCATTAGGTGTGTTTCTTTAGCCCCATATGGAGGGCAGGGATGAGGGGGCAGAAGCAGAGACGAGGATGTTTTTGGATCAGAGTCCTTCAGGGATTTCAGCGCTACATGACGGTCTGTAACGCTGTCCTTCAGTCCTGTAGGTTTGTCTGGATCAGTCCCATGTCTGGACTCAACCCTCTCCCTGCCCTCTCTCGTGTTTTCTTTCTTTAAAGTTTCTTGTGAGTTTTCTGCTGTAGCATGTATCATTGAAATGCTTTATAGGAAGTGAGATTTGAATTTATATACTGCCACGTAAGCACAGAAAATGTGGGTGGAGACTTTACTGGAAATCCTTTTTTTCACATTATGGGGTGTCCAGGCACACACGCACACACACACACGCACACACACACACACGCACACACACCTATGCTGTTTTCTCACTTATTTTTTCTGTATTTTCTGTATTTCTGCGTTCCTGTGTAAAACAGCAAAAAGACTCTCGTGGTATGTTAGTTACATTTTATTTTAATAGTCCCGTTACTGTTAACTATAGCAATGTTATTCATAGATGCTTGTCGCACCTCAGTGTCTTTTGTTGACAGATGAACCGGGTTTTTTTTTTTTTTTTTTTTATATTAGATCGCTCTCAGGTGATATGAAGCTTCGAAGGAATCGACTCCTCCAGAGTGAACACTGACTCCATTCGACTCCCACCACACGCTTCCATTTTTTTTTTTTTACTAATTTTTCCACCTTTTTGGCACTTGTGCTCGTATTAAGTTTACAGCTGTGCATTCATTTGGACTGTTATTATGCACAGTGTATTGTATATGAGCAATTGATCACAAAGGCTTTTCAATTCTTTTTTTATTAATTTTTTATTTAATGAAAATATATATATATATATATCCCAGAAGCATTCCCATTCACACTTCAACCTAATCAATGCAATGTTTGGGTTAAAACCAAATCTATGCCCATGACAAAATTTTTTTTTAATAAATCCCCCATACCTCATCTGAAGTCTGCTCACTGACCTGCATCCTGGCTACACTGTAATGTTCCTTTTTTCACATTCCACACATTAATTTCATCAATTAGACTGACATCCGCCAAGTAAAGTACATTTAGTTTTCATCTTGCAAAACAGCAAAAGGTTTCTTTCACCTCCAGAACACACACCATACACTGGGAATCTTATAATTTCAGGTTTATCTGAGATTTTTTTTAAGGGGAAACAACAAACGATAACAACATAGCATTCACCATTGTGCATGGTTACAAAACCTGTTGGTATAGTCGAAAATGAAAGACAGACGCTTTTAAGCCTGCTAGCATTTTTTGCTAGTACTTTAATTCTGGTTTTATAGTCATTTTCTAATAAATCATAAAAATATTACTGGTCATTTCCAATGATAAATACATAGGCAAGTTTCCAAAACAGAAAGTGCCAGAGAGATGTCACTTGAAATGAAAAAATCAGTTGTTCTACAGAGATAAAGAAAAGGATTCTTCTAGCATTATTCATTTTGAAAGGCTTTTATTTTCATGAAGGTGCGGGGTAATTGGTCAACATATGACGCTGACGGGATAAATATAGAGCATGAACATTAACATAAACATTAATTTGTACTGAGTGATGCATTTACAACATCCATTCATACAGTGGTTACTCATTAATTCACTAGTAATTCGTTTGTAACTGCCTGGTCATTGTCATACCAGTTTGATTACATTTGCAAACCTAGAACCAACTAAATTTGTGGACAAGTAGAAACAAAAAACTATCAGCATTCCCACACACATCTGTAGCTGAGTCACAACTTCTCTGAACCTAAATACAGACACAGATAATTGAAGCAGTGTTAAACTGATTATCATACCACAAATATTATCTCAATAATTCTACACCTTAAACAGCGTTGTGTTATCTAAACAGCTTTATCTAAATAAACCAATCTGACATAAATAATTGTAAATAATTTTAGCCTGTTTATTTATGATATTATCTCACATGGCGATCGGAGACCAGGGTCCATTGTCATGTCTTAATTAAATACTCAGACACTTAAAATGTACGAAGATTTCAGGTTTACATAGTAAATAAAACTGTTGATTTAGAAGTGCTTAGAGCTCTACAGATAGCTGGCTATTTGGGTGCAAGTATAACCCAGTTAACCATCTGTTAAAAAATAAATGTTAATAAATTCAAGACAAAAATGTAGAAGAAAACCATTACAGTCATTTTCAGTTTTTGTTTTAATTTTTGTTGTTTATTTCTGTAGTCACAAAAGTATTTGCTCTGTATTATCATTAGGATTGAGTGATTTATACAACAGCCAATAGTGTTGAAGATACGCTATGCCATGCCCCCTTACAATCTAATGCCCCCCCATGCCACACCCCCTCCTGATCTTCAGAGGCCACAGCACCTGCTACACAACTGTCAAGGCGAGCTCATCCACAAGTGTCAGCGTTACAGATGGTAACAGAGAGAGAGAGAGATAGAGAGAGAGAGACAGAGAGAGAGAGAGAGAGATCTGGCATGTCTGAGTTGGAGATAAAATATCACTGACTCTTACTGAGACAGGGAATAAAGAATTATCACAAGATCGGCAACTCACACAAACTCTGCTCCTTTCCTTTTCACTCCATCCATTTATTCTTGGTTAAGGGGAATAGTGTGTGTGTGTGTGTGTGTGTGTGCATAGCCAAAAACAAACTGACATATCAATCATGTTTACTTATTCTACAGTAAATCAAGTCATGTGCATGTGGGCGGGGCATACACATTCTAGAGACCATTTCATTGGACAAACACAAGATTAGTACAGGATGAGTCAACAAAAAATGACGGAAATATAAAGCAGGAATATCTCCAGAAAAATGTCCTCCTAGTGGTGTCCATAACACTAAAGAAGAGATACAGATAATCAAATTATCATATGGTTAATTCTTTATGTCATTTCGTGCATTTGACTTGATGATTTGGCTGAAAAACTCTGGTGAATCGGTTAGAAGAGGAAAAAAGCTCTGTACGTTGGCGTCCGCGGTCACGTGGTGTCACTTTTAAGCCAATCAGAGTGGAGTAACGCTGTGGCGAGATGATGAGGCAAGAGACTGGCGACACAAGCTAAACTGTACCGGCAGTGAGTGAGCGTTCGTGCTGTCGGTGCCTGTCTGTGTACGGTGTAGCCGTATTAGCTTTAGCGTGTGTGTCGGCAGGAACACAACAAGCTCTCGGGGCGTTAGCTTCTCTGCGCGGTTCCTCATCTGCACGGTAAGATCTGCCAGGGTTGCCGACTTAACGTTATATTTAGCCCGAGCCTGGTCGAGTCTCAGATTGCGCTGTGTGTTGTATATGAGTGCACTATGTAGGACACAAAAGTACGACAGTTACACCCTACACACTACATGTAGTGAACAGCGAGCCGTTTGAGATGTGACCCGTTCCGATTAGCAAAAGTACACTGTCCAACTTTGACAGTAGACGTTTTTGTTTTGTGGGGAAAAAATGAATTAATGTTTAGAAGATAACACATTTGTCAGGCTAAGCTCAATTAGCTTATTTAATAGCGTGAGTTTCGCTTTGTTGCCTGTTTTTTGTTGTTTTTTCTTTGCCTGTAGTTTAGCTTGTTAGCTGTTAGCACGTTCGCAGCTGTCATAAATGCCTTCTTTTCTAGTGAAGTGAGCTAGCTAGCTAGCTTCTCAACCTTTAATAAATACAGAAGCGTTATTGTAGAAATTTTATTGCAATAAGATTTCGTTGAGTTTGTTGGATGATTTTTGTGTGTATATAACGATTATACTTTACAATATTTTGGGATTATTTATTAAAAAAAAACCCCAGCACATTTCAGCTGCTGATTATTACTATTATATGCAACGTTTTTGCAGAATCCATCAGTATTTTAAGGGTTTAGAAATATTGTTAATCGTTAACCTCATTTCATTGAAGTGCCTTGTAAGGAAAAATAAGTCTGTAAACATGGAGGAACGTGCTATCTGCCCTCTTCCATATACATGACCACACTGAAGCCCCTGATTGGCTAGGGTCTCTATGATTGACAGGCGAGAGAGTGTATGCCCCTCCCACCCCGAGAGCATGGCCAGGTGGGATCATCGGGATTCGAAACCAGCATCTCTGTGCCAATCTTCTGTTGCACTACTTGTCCTTATTAAAGAAGTTGAATTAGTTTTAAAATATACATCAACATTTTCTAAAGCCATCACACACACTCACAGGATCTTGTTTTTTTTTTTTGTTTTTTGTTTTTTACACATTTGAGTCACAGTTGTTTTTTTTAATTTTTTTTATCAATTTGGAAAATTGTGGAAATTGTAAAACTAATTCTAATGTAAGTTGAATGAATTTTGTGTGACCTTATTGGTGGTCCATAGTGACATTGTTTATGCATCTTGTTTGAGTCGTCCTGAGAGTATGGTGTGTGTGTGTGTGTGTGTGTGTGTGTGTGTGCATGAACATGCAAATATTATGGCGTAATTTATCATTATAAAAGCAGCACTGCGGATATACATTTACATTCATGGCATTTGGGAGACACTCCTTCTCTAGAGTGACTTTATCTGTTTATCACATTTGTGCAACGAAGCAGGGTTAAGGGACATGTTGAAGCACCCAGCAGTGGCAGCTTGGAGGTCTTGGGATTTGAATTTGCAATCTTCTGATCAGTAGCCTAAAACTTTAACCACAGAAGTGACACTTCCATGTGCATCATTGTTACAGATGGCATTAATAATACAGCTGTTCCACTGTTCTCTCTCAAGCACACACACACAGAAGGTTGTGCGTGTGTGCATGTTTGTGCATGCATATGTGTATGTGTGTCACAGGACAAGTTGTGCTGGTTGGATAGCACACATCTGGTTGGATAGCACACAACCTGCTTAGTTGTCGGATTTTGTCAGATGTATTTCACAAAAGTGAAAATTATACTCTCATGAGATAATCTACTCCTCTCTTTGTTATTACAACGCAAATATTAGCTGTGTGTTGACTAAAGGCTCGGCCAGTACAGATAGCGTTCTCCTCCTTGACCTTTTGTCATGGTGACTTTACTATTACAATGCACTACTGGACGCTATATATAGGTGACATATTTGGGGTTTTCTTCTCCAGGAGCGCAAAAGTGTTGCGTAACAGTAAGGTGTGTGAACAATGCTGCTTATGGTTTTTCGGGTGTATATGTATGAGGACGCCTCACTGACCGGGTGTGCGGGATGAGCAGGTTTAACCTCAGAGAACTGTGATTATGTAGGCTGCTGAAAACCACATTTTTTTAGTTTGTTTATTGTGGTGTGCCTATACAGTGTCACCTTTCCTAAATGTAACTGCCCTAAATGTACAGCGATTAAAAGGACATTCTGCTAAGGCTTAAAACATCATTGTAAATAGGATGTGTCTAAAGTTGTACTGCTCTTGTCCTGTTGCCATTTCTAAACCTTATTTAAAACTCAACCTCACTCTGACTAGGCTATAGACCGTGTGCCTTAAACCCATCTTTGTCATCTCAACCACTCTTTTCTGTTGTCAGAGTCTCGACAGTGGTGTTCGATGGGCTCTGGAATTGCCAGTCTGCTGTATGGAAAGCTGATTTGATCTTGCTTCAACTTCCCAGTACTACTTTGATTTTTTTCTCACACTGAGACCTGGATATTTCCACAGATCTCTGCTTCACCAGCTGCTCTATCGTCTACCCATGCCTTCTCTCACATACCATGAGAAACAGGCAGGGGTGATGGTATAGGTCTGCTGTTGTCAAGGATATGGTGTTACATACCACTCCTTGTGTCTCATCTAATCATCTCTTTTGAATTTCATGCAGTTTCAGTTTCTTCTCTTATCAACCATTTCATCATTATTATTTACTGCCCTCCTGGTCCCCTAGGAGACTTCCTGGAAAAAGTGATTTCAGCCAAACTGTCTTCCATTCTCATCCTCCTCAACCTTCTAATAGCGTTTGACACAGTTCACCACAAGACTCTCTTGTCCAACCTCAAGGGTCCTGGAATTTGTGGAGCAGCATGGGAATGGTTTGCTTCCTACCTGGAAGGTAGATTATATCAGGTAAAACAGAGGGAATTGACATCTGCTCCACACAGACATCTGCTC
>JAUCMX010000209.1:12500-17160 GCA_033459395.1 Hemibagrus guttatus | reverse complement strand
CGTTATGATGTCATAAATCAGATGCAGAATTGTTTACCGTATGAACGGAAACCGTTGATAAACAAGCGCCCCGGTGTGAGTCTAGCTGTTATTCACACATTTTAATATTTTATTTTTGACTGATTTTGTTGCTTTCCTTCTCGATTTCTTCCTATTATTAATTTTGCTATCGTTGTTGTTGTGGTTTAGAGGAGAAGCAGAAGCCCAAAATGTCGTACATCCATCTCAGAGCAGTTTTTTTCCCCCTCTGTAGTCTCGACTGAACAGATTACAGCTGCTCTCGGGACCCTAGCCTCGGGTCTTCTCCTCTATATTCGCTCTTATTTGTACTGGACGGAGGAGACGTGTGTGTGTGTGTGTGTGTGTGTGTGTCGGGGTGTGGGCGATGTGCTGTGCTGTGCTGTTCTGCGATGAACCTTCACTCCACCAGATGGGATCCGTGCTGTAATTTAACCTTGAGAAATTCCCTCATGGCTAATTCACATGGCGCTCATTTACTTACAGCAGACAAATTAAATCACACAGACAAATTAAATCACGGTGTGTCACAGCCAGCTCACATGCCGCTAGCGCTGATCTGCATGAACCCTGCTACTGTTTACCATAAACGCAGAACTATTAGCACATCTTGCTAACATGCCATTTCAACACTAGGAACTAAATTTCATTATTATCATCATCATCATCATCATCATCATCATCATCATCAACACCAGGCAGGAAGAGCACTTCATATCAACACTTCTGTTTATCCATTTAGAGCCGAATAAGAGGAGATTTAACACTCGTAACCCCAAATGTTTCATGTAGGTGTGTAAGTGTGTTTTGATAGAACAAATATTCGTTTAATCAAAGCATTTTCTAGAGAGTTATACACTAAAGTTAAAGCCTCATTACACAGTGGAGTTAAACACACTTGATCTGATTCTTAACCTGATTCACTTCTCACTAAAATGATTCACCTTGAACAGTTTATACTGATTCACTTCTCACTAAAATGATTCACCTTGAACAGTTTTATACTGATTCACTTCTCACTGAAATGATTCACTTTGGACAGTTTATACTGATTCATTTCTCACTAAATGATTCACTTTGTACAGTTTATACTGAAATGATTCACCTTGGACAGTTTATACTGATTCATTTTTCACTAAAGTGATTCACCTTGTACAGTATATAGTGATTCACTTCTCACTAAGATTCACCTTCTACAGTTTATACTAATTCACTTTTCACTAAAGTGATTCACTTTGTACAGTTTATACTGATTCACTTCTCACTGAAATGATTCACTTTGTACAGTTTATACTGAAATGATTCACCTTGGACAGTTTATGCTGATTCATTTTTCACTAATGTGATTCACCTTGTACAGTATATAGTGATTCACTTCTCACTAAAATGATTCACCTTCTACAGTTTATACTGATTTACTTCTTACAAAAATTATTTACTTTGTACAGTTTATACTGATTCACCTCTGACTAAAATGATTCACTTTGGACAGTTTATGCTGATTCATTTCTCATTAAATGATTCACTTTGTACAGTTTATACTGATTCACTTCTCACTAAAATGATTCACCTTCTGTAGTTCATACAGATTCATTTCTCATTAAAGTGATTCACCTTGTACAGTTTATACTGATTCATTTCTCAGTAAAATTATTCATCTTCTACAGTTTATACTGATTCATTGCTTATTTACATTAGACTGATTTACCTTATAGTTTTTTTTATACCGAATCAGCTTATAAAAATTAATTTATTATAGACTAGTTCAATACTGATTCACTTCAGCACACAGCACTGATTCACCTCATACTGATTTACATTAAACCTGTTCACCGTATACAGATTCACTGTATAAAAATTCATTTTCAACAGATTCGTTTACATCATATTAAATTGAAACACTTTTAACTGATTTATTTACTGGTTCATTAGGTCACGCTTTACAAATTCACCTTATAGTAATACACTATATATTTTATATTGATTCACCTGATACTGATTCACTTTAACTCCCAATACTAGTACTGTTATACTGAAACACTGACTCAACTTATATTTTTCTTTTATGCTGATTCTTCTTCGATAGATTCACTTTATTCTGATTCACCTCTTAAAATTCCATTTTATACTGATTCACATTACACCCAATTCACCTTCTACCTGTTCACTTCATGGTGATTCACTGATTCACTGATGATTATACTGGACCACTGAATCACTTTGCATTTATACTCATTTAAATTGCATTGATTCACTTTAATCTGATTCCTTTTATTTTAGATTTATTTCATGCAGATTTATTTTAAACTGATTCAGTTCATAGTGATTCACATTATACCGATTCATTTCATTCTACTGCACTTTATACTGATTCACCTAATTTCAATTCATTTATACGGAATCACTTTTTCCTGTTTATTTTACAACAATTTATTTACATCCACCTTTAAATTAGTTTACTTTGTACTTATTCTGTTCGTACTGATTCACCGTTTAGCAATTTGCCGAATATTGATTCACTTAATACTGATTCACTTTGTACATATTCACTTTATACCACTTAATACAGATGCATCTAATATTGATTCCCTTAATACTGATTCATCTTTTCATGCCTTAAATCTATACCAATTTATACAAATATCTTGAATAAATAAATACTTATTCATTAAAAAATCACATAATGTTTCACTTAATATGATTCATTTTGTATATTACAAATTACTTTATGCTGATTCATTTAAAACTGAGTCAATTTATATTGACTCACTTAAAACAATTCAATTCATACGATTCGATTTTATAATAATAATAATAATAATAATAATAATAATAATAATAATAAATCCAGTTTTATTCTTTTTTTATAAAATCTAAAGTGGCCAAGTAGTGCACACTACAGAGGGGTTTGAGGGCTCAACAAAAGAAGTGAAAAAAGGGATGAAAGGAAAATAAATACTGTTGTTTTTTCCTGTTATTCAGCGCTGTGTTTTCTGAAATGGCGCAGTTTTACAGCAGGTTGTGAAAATGAGGGATATCTCGAAGCTTGTGTGTGTGTGTGTGTGTGTGTGTGTTTTCAGGAGTCAGGACCTCCAGGCCGATATGAATTACCCACAAGTACCACAGAATAATAACAGAAAAAAAGGAGAGTGTGGTCCAGCAGTCCTGCACCGCGTACAAGAAATCGATAGCGATGCTTAATGCAGGCTGGATGAAAAATGAGTCTCAATAACACCACGCCATCATAAAAATAATAACAAAGCAAATAAAAACACCTCACAGACGGTGAGAAGGGCACGAAACGGAGGGGGGAAGCAGTGTGCTGAAATACAGAAGGTTTATTTTAGCCTATGTGTGATGTTGGGATTCAGTTAGTCGGATAAACGCAGCAATAAAATCCAGTCATTATAATCACGGTTAACATGGAGCTAAAATGCTGTTCAAGCAGGCGACTGAGTTACGACTCAAAGTGTAAATTAAACTTTTAACTTATTAATTAACATTTTATTAATAATGAAACTGTGGTTACAAATTAGGGCTGAAAAAGGAAGAATAAAATGTTTTACTGCACTTGGGCATAAATGGGCAGAAAACAACTGAGGTTAATACTGTAATTAAAAACTCTGTATTGAATCAAGTCATTTTAAACTGATTCACTTCATAGTGATTCACATCAAACCAAATCACTTATTATTATTATATTTTACTGATTCCCTTTGGACGAATTCAATTGATAACAAATCACCTGACAGTGAAACTATTTCTACTGAATCACATGCCATATGATTCCTTTTACAGATTCATTTTCACATTAAAACAATTCATTTAAACTGATTCACTTTATAGTTATTCACATGATACCAGTTCTTAATTTTTGCTGATTAGATTTTAGAAATTAGCATATTTTATCTGAGCACTGATTGCGTGCTGTTACAAGAACTGCTACACAAGTTCATCTCTTGTGCACTGAAGCTACAGTGCTACAATGAAAGTCTAAAGCCACCAGTTTAGCATCTGCGTGTCATCACGCCGCTCATTTAAGACGTTGCGTCCGCCTTATTCATCGCTAATTTGAATCTCCACCATTAACACTGTCATGCCAACACATAATTATTCCCCCTCTCTCTCTCTTCTAGTGTGTCCTGTTTTGGCTAAGCTAACCAATCTGTTAGCGAGACGCTCGTTAAACGTAGCATGTTTAATTATATAAGAAGATAATTGCGAGGCTGAAAGCTGAAGCTGCAGTGCTTTGGCACGAGCCGTTTGTTTATTTTACACACTCACATCGCTAATCAACTTAATATGTTTGGGAGGCCGAGTCCAAGATGGCCGCCACCCAAATAGGATACACACACACATACACACACGCACACACAGACTGTTAATGGCTGTAATCTGCATAATATCAAAGACTGAAGTGAATCAGACTTTCTAAAAAGGATCTCTCTCTCACACACACACACACACACACACACACACACACACACACACACAATAATTTATATTGAATTTTTTCACATTTTTGTTATATCACATGAGAAAAGAATTTATTTATATTCTGCTTATTTAATTGTTTTAAATAAACAATTAATAAAATTAATTTAAAAAATAATTAAATAAAAAATAAATTAAGAAATTAAAA
>JAUCMX010000209.1:0-10000 GCA_033459395.1 Hemibagrus guttatus | reverse complement strand
ACACACACACACACACACACACACACACACACAGGGCGAGAGATCCACCATGAGTGTAATGATCACCATGGTAACCACGTTCAATGCTACACAGAGTTAATCATTAGCCTCATTAGCGTCATCTTATAATCCAGTCCTTCTCCTACATGATTCATCACCAAACTTCCTGAAATTCCAGCTTCTGTCTCATTCCCTGTTTCAGCAGACCAGTTTAAGCGACACAGACTCAATGGAATATCCGTTCTGTTCACGATTAATCTCTGGAGTGTGTTGATGATGGAAGAGAGAGCTCCTGGTGGCTCAGATGCTCAGCGGTTCTTCAGTTCACCTGTTAGACCTGTACACCAGCTTTTCCGAGGTCTACAAGCTTCTTCTCCATCCTGAGGTCTACAAGCTCCTTCTTCATCCTGAGGTCTACAAACCTCTCCTCCATCCTGAGGTCTAAAAGCTCCTTCTCTATCCTGAGGTCTACAAACTCCTTTCTGCCTTCCTGAGGTCTATAAGCTTCATCTCCATCCCAAGGTCTACAAGCTTCTTTATGCCTTTCTGAGGTCTACAAGGTTCTTCACCATCCTGAGATCTACAAGCTTCTTCTCCATCCTGAGGTCTACAAGCTCCATCTGCTGTCCTGAGGTCTACAAGCTCCTTCTCCATCCTTAGATATACAAGCTTCTTCCACCCAGGGATATACAAGCTTCTTCTACCATCATGAGGTGTACAAGCTCCTGCTCTATCTTTACTGATTGATTGTTGACTGATGGACCTTCTCCAACCAAGATTTTGACCTCTACTTACAATTCTACTGTCTACTGATAATTTACTAGTTCTACTGTAGCATGATACTTACGACTGTTAACTGTAATAACTAGAGAGGGTCCATAAGAAATAAAAATGTTCTCCTCTTGCTGAAAAGTCCTGGTTCCTCTGAAGGTTCTTCCTCCTGAGCTCCATCTTCTTAAATTTTAATAAGTTAACACATCAGTCCATCATTCTCAAGTCTGCATGTACACACACACACACACACACACACACACACACACACACACACACAGTTCCTCTGCCTCTCCTCATGGATGCTCTGGTTTCACAAAGGTTTTCCTGGAAAATGTGAACACTTTCCTTTTTTTTTGATGCTCTACTCTTTGAGCTAATAAATTGACGTTTCGATTAGATAGCCCTCATGCGCAGCCCCTCAGGAAACACACACGCCTCCACGGAACCCGATAGTGCAGCAGGGAGCGAGCGGTCAGGAAAAACAGCCATTGATTTTCTTTTTTTCCTATTTTGTTAATTCACGGAGCGTAAATGTGGAGCGCAGAAAGCGCATTTTAACTTCCAACACTGGGGTATCAGTGGAGCGGGGGAGGGGCGAGGTGTTGCGCTCAGGATTAATCATACATGTTTTTTCAAAAAACAAGCACATGTCACTCTAGAACACCTCCATCTTACGCGGGTGGAGAAGTTCTCTCATGTCATCATCTCGCACAGTCAGGCTACAATGTCACTAGTGTGCAAGCTAGCTAACAGACAGGATGGAGGAATGTTAGCATTCCTGATCTCTGCCTTTATAACTGAGACTCGGGTTAAAATGAACCGCTGCATTATGTAAAATTCACAACCTGGAAAACCTGCCGAATAAAACTGACCAGAGATTCTAAAACCTTCATTCTGCATTCTAGAACTCATCGATGCTCCTAGGGCTGGGCGAGGATCCTGGGGGAAAAAAATCACAGTAGAGATTCTGGAGCTGACTTTATTTTATACTTTATTATCGCTGATTTTTATATCCTTGATGATTCTCAAACCTTTCTCAGTAAAGAAATTCTAGACGTGATCACTGATCCAAATGGATAGCTTTCATCTTGAGGGTTCACGCTGACACTGAGATTTGACCAGTTATTCTAGAACCTTCACACTGAGGACAGCAGAGCTGCCTGGGGAATCTGGAACTGACATGATACTCAAGCTGATTTTAGGTCCAGAACACGAATGATTCTAGAGCCTTCACACTGATTAGGATGGAACAGCTCCAACTAGATAGCTTTCATCTTTAGGGTTTCAGCACCTCCATGCTGAAAAGGCCAGAACTTTCACACTGATACTGACCAGTTATTCTAGAACCTTCACACTGATTTATGATTTGAGAGTCAAGCAATTATTCTAGAACCTTCACACAGAGCATAGCAGAGCTACTTGGGGAATCTGGAACTGACATGATTCTAGAGCTGGTTTTAGGTCTACAAGGTGAATGATTCTAGAGCTTTCACACTGATTACAATGGAACAGATCTAATATTTTACATTTACATTTACATTTCTGGCATTTAGCAGACGCTCTTATCCAGAGCGACATACAAAAGTGCTTTAGTTCTCAGTCAATGAATACATTAACACTGGTTCAATAGGACACAAACTTGGGATAGCATTAACCTAAACTGACTTGGATTTTTTATTTATTTTTTATTTTTTTTAAAACTTTGTAACATAATACATAAACAGGGAAAAATAAGAGCTAGTGTAAGTGCTTCAGGAAGAGGTAAGTCTTCAGTTGCCGTTTGAAGACGGTCAGAGACTCGGCCGTATGGATACCTAGGTGAAGTTCGTTCCACCACCTCGGTGCCAGAACAGAGAAGAGTCTAGATGTATACCTACCTTTTTCCCTGAGAGATGGTGGGACCAGTCGAGCAGTGCTAGTGGATCTGAGTGAGCAAGGTGCAGTGCGAGGAGTGACGACAGCTTTGAGGTAAGATGGCGCTGGTCCATTCTTGGCTTTGTAGGCAAGCATTAGTGTTTTGAATCTGATGCGTGCAGCTACCGGAAGCCAGTGGAGGGAACGTAGCAGTGGGGTGGTGTGGGAGAACTTGGGCAGGTTGAAAACAAGTCGTGCAGCTGCATTTTGGATCATTTGCAGTGGACGAATTGCGTTCAGAGGTAGACCTGCCAGAAGAGAGTTGCAGTAGTCCAATCTCGAAATGACCAGAGACTGAACAAGCACCTGAGTAGCCTGTGTGGATAGAAATGGTCGTATCCTTCTGATGTTGTACAGAAGAAACCGACATGAGCGTGTCACATTAGTGACATGGGAGGAAAAGGATAGTTGATTGTCCATGGTTACCCCAAGGTTGCGAGCAGTGGCTGAAGGGGAAATCATGGAGTTGTTCAGAGATATCGCAAGGTCTTGGGCTGGGGATGGATCACCTGGGATGATCAGCAGCTCGGTTTTGCTGGGATTGAGTTTCAGCTGATGAGCCGTCATCCAAGATGAAATGTCCACCAGACACGCTGAGATCCGAGCAGAAGCCGTGGTACCTGAGGGAGGGAAGGAGAAGATAAGTTGGGTGTCATCGGCATAGCAGTGGTATGAAAATCCATGTGAGGATATAACTTTGCCAAGAGAGTGAGTATAGAGGGAGAAAAGGAGAGGACCAAGTACTGAGCCTTGTGGGACACCAGTAGAGAGTCTGTGTGGAACAGATGTCAATCCCTTCCATGTTACCTGATATGAGCGACCATCCAGGTAGGAAGCAAACCATTCCCATGCTGTTCCACAAATTACAAGACTCCTGAGGGTGGACAAGAGAGTCTTGTGGTTTACTGTGTCAAATGCTGCAGCATGTAGTTTCTCAGTGACTGCCAAAAGGGCAGTCTCTGTGGAATGTGCTGCTTTGAAGCCAGACTGGTTGGGGTCATGGAGGTTATTCTGCAGGAGATAGTCAGACAGCTGATTACAAACAACACGTTCGAGAATTTTTGAAAGGAATGAGAGAAGTGATACCGGTCTGTAGTTGCTGATGTCTGAGGGATCCAGAGCAGGTTTCTTCAGGATGGGGATGACCCTGGCTTTCTTAAAGACAGTTGGAACATGACCAGATGTTAAGGATCCATTGATGACTGTGGTGATGAAGGGTAGGAGGTCAGGTGAGATGGTCTGGAGCATAGCTGAAGGGATTGGATCCAGTGGGCAGGTGGTAGGATTGCAAAGATCACCAAGAATTTTAGAACCTTCATACTGAATATTTTAGAATTATTCTAGACCTGGTCAAGTGGTCTGGACTCATCATGGAGAAGATTGTGTACCCTCAGGCTGGGGATTTTAGAACTGACAGAATATTCTAGAACTAAGAAAGGATTTTTAACCAGATGATTTTAGAACTACCCACATCCAGATTTGTCTATTTTAATTCTATAACTTTCACCCCGATAGTTCTAGAAACCTCACATTCAAACTCTAGAGCTTTCTAGAGGATTCTACAACACTCATACTGTGGATTTTAGAACTAATCAAGGACTCTAAGACTTCCATTTTGAGGACCCTAAAATCTTTACACTGAGGATTGAAACTGGTTTTCTAAAGATGACCATGGACTTTAGAACCTTCATAGTGAGGTTTTTAGAATTATTCTAGACCTGGTCAAGGATTCTGGATCCATCACAGTGAGGATTCTATACTCTCAGGCTGAGGATTCTAAAACTTACAGACCATTCTAGATTTGAATGATATAGAACATTTAAAAAGTGTACTATGGTATGGTCTGAGGATTCTAGAACTGAAAGATGGTTCTAGAAAGTTTATATGAAAGATTCCTGAATTGAACAGCTATTCTAGAACCTTCACCTGTAGACATTGCTGAGGATTCTTCACACTCTGCATTCTGAACTGGTTCTAGAACTCTAAAGATTCTACATCACGATAAGGAAAACAGAACTAGCCATGTGTTCAAGAACCTACAGACTGTTGCTCTAGACTCTGTTCAATTCAATTCAATTTCAATTCAATTTTATTTGTATAGCGCTTTAAACAAAGAGCATTGTCTCAAAGCAGCTTTACAGAACATAAGAAACAATAAACATACAAACAAACAGTCCTAGATGTTAGACAAAATTTCCCCTAGTGAGCGAGCCTGAGGTGACTCAGGCGACTGTGGCAAGGAAAAACTCCCTCAGATGGTATTAGGAAGAAACCTTGAGAGGAACCAGACTCAAAAGGGAACCCATCCTCATCTAGGTGACACACGGAGAGTGTGATATGAACAATGTCCTTTCTGCATTAGTTGTGTGATGCAGATACAGCATGTGTAGAATGTTATGTGTAAAATGTCCACATAGTGTTGGCAGTGCTGCTTTGATTACTCCAGTCCTCAGAAAGCAGAACCCGGCTGGAGCTGGTCCATCTCTGGATGCCACTGGAGCTGGCACAATCTCTGTGTGTTTCGGGGATGGGTAGAAGAAGGGAAACAAATGGAAAGAGATTAGCGTAGCTGCTATTCATAATATTAGGAGGCACTAGATGATAATGTGCATTTAATCGGATGTATTGGAGTACAAGGTTATGGGATTTATTAGGTGTATGCCTGGCTAAAGAGATATGTCTTTAGTCTACGTTTGAACTGGGAGACTGTGTCTGAGCCCCGAACACTGTCAGGAAGACTGTTCCAAAGTTTAGGAGCTAAATACGAAAAAGCTCTACCCCCTTTTGTAGACTTTGATATTCTGGGAACTACCAGAAGTCCGGAGTTTCGAGATCTTAAGGAGCGTGATGGATTGTAATGTGTTAGAAGACTGGCTAGATATGTGGGAGCTAAACCATTTAGGGTCTTGTATGTAAGTAGAGCTAGTTTATAATCAATTCTAAATTTAACAGGTAGCCAGTGCAGGGATGATAATATTGGGGTTATATAGTCATACTTTCTTGACCTGGTAAGGACTCTGGCAGCTGCATTCTGGACTAACTGTAGCTTGTTTATTGAAGATGCAGGACAACCACCAAATAACGCATTACAATAGTCCAGTCTGGAGGTCATGAATGCGTGAACTAGCTTTTCTGCATCAGATACAGATAAAATGTTCCTAAGCTTGGCGATATTTCTGAAGTGGAAGAAGGCTATTTTTGTAATATCGGAAATATGTTTTTCAAAGGACAAACTGCTGTCTAATATTACGCCCAGGTCTTTCACTGTAGAGCTAGTAGTAATAGAACATCCTTCTAAGTACAGGTTGAATTGTGAGAGCTTCTGTGTACTGGTTTTTGGACCAATCAGTAATATCTCCGTCTTATCAGGATTTAGTAATAGAAAATTATCAGTCATCCAGTCTTTAATATCTTTAACGCACTCTGTTAATCTAGACAGTTTAGATATTTCATCTGGTTTTGATGAGATATATAACTGGGTATCGTCAGCGTAACAATGGAAACTAATCCCATGCCTTCTACTGATTTTGCCTAAGGGAAGCATGTATATTGAGAAAAGCAGAGGTCCTAAAACTGATCCTTGTGGGACACCATATTCCACTGGCATTACACTGGACATTTCTCCATTTAAATCTCCAAACTGGTATCGATCAGACAGGTAGGATCTGAACCATTTTAACGCCTGTCCCTGAATACCTATGTGATTTTGTAAGTGGTCTACGAGAATGTTATGATCTAAAGTGTCGAATGCAGCACTAAGATCAAGTAAGACTAATATTGAGATGCAACCTTGGTCCGAAGCTAAAAACAAGTCATTTGTGATCTTAACTAGTGCAGTTTCTGTGCTATGATGGGGCCTGAAACCTGACTGAAATTCTTCAAGGATATTGTTTTCCTGTAAGAAGGAGCATAATTGAGTAGACACAACCTTTTCTAATATTTTAGATATAAAGGGAAGGTTTGAAATCGGTCTGTAATTTAATAAGTCATTAGGGTCTAGTTTAGGTTTCTTAAGAAGAGGCTTAATAACTGCTAGCTTGAAAGGTTTAGGGACGTGACCTAAATATAACGAGGAATTAATAATGTTGAGGAGAGGCTCTCCAGCTGTGTGTATCACTTCTTTCAGTAATCTAGTTGGAATTGGATCTAACAAACATGTTGTTGAATTAGCCGTGGTGATAAGTTTATACAGCTCTTCCTGTCCTATACCTGTACAGCATTGCAGCTTTGAATGTGGAGCTTTAGGTTGGACTAGATCACCGGATGCTGTCAAAGGTTGAACATCCATTATTTTATTCCTGATACTATCGATTTTGTCGGTGAAAAAGTTCATAAAGTCCTCACTATTAAGCTGTGATGGAGTACTCTCTTCAGATATCTGATGTTTTGTTAGTCTAGCCACTGTACTAAATAAGAATCTGGGATTGTTTTGGTTTATTTCTTTAAGTTTGCTCAAATGCTCAGCCCTAGCAGCTTTTAGAGCCTGTCTATAGCTGGACATACTGTCTTTATACGCACTTCTGAAAACTTCTAATTTAGTTTTTCTCCATTTTCACTCTAGGTTACGGGTTGCTCTCTTGAGGGCGTGAGTGTGACTATTGTACCATGGTGCAGATGTTTTATCTCTGACCTTTTTTAATCGGACGGGGGCAACAGTGTCTAGTGTGCTGGTGAAAATAGTGCCTATGCTGTTAGTTAATTCATCTAAGTCATCTGTATTTAGGGGTCTGGTGAGAAGTTGAGACAGATCCGGTAGATTACTTGTGAATCTGTCTTTAGTGGTCGGGATAATAGTTCTACCGAATCGATAACGAGGGGAGATGTGCCTAATATGTTCTACAGGTAGAGTGTACACTAAGAGGTGATGGTCTGTGATATCATCACTTTGAGGTAGAACAGCTATATCAGTGACATCTGTTCCATGTGATATAACTAAATCTAGTGTATGGTTAAAACGATGAGTTGGTCTAGTAATGTTTTGTTTAACCCCAAAAGAATTTAATAAATCTATAAATGCGAGTCCTAAGGCATCATTGGAATCGTCTACATGAATGTTAAAGTCTCCTACAATCAACACCTTGTCATAATTAATCAGTAGGTCTGAGAGTAAATGTGCAAACTCTTTAAGAAAATCGGCGTAGGGCCCCGGGGGTCTATATACGGTGGCCAGCGCAAGATATAGTAGAGATTTTTTATTTATGTCTGTGAGTGTAACATTAAGGACAAGCACTTCGAATGAGTTAAAACTGGTTCCTGTTTTCTGAGTAACGTTAAGAGAGTTGCTATAAATAGTTGCAACACCACCTCCACGACCAGTCTGACGGGGCTCATGCTTATAGCAAAATCCTGACGGAGTGGACTCATTCAGACTAATGAATTCATTTGGCCTAAGCCAGGTTTCAGTAAGGCAGAGTGTATCAAAACTATAATCTGAGATCATTTCATTAACAATAAGTGCTTTCTGTGCAAGGGACCTAATGTTGAGAAGCCCAAACCTTAGGAATTGTTTTTCTTTAATTATTTGGTGTTTTTCAGGTATAACTGTGATTAGATTATTTCGAGGGCTATTAATGAATTTATTCTTTGATCTCACTATTCGGGGAACAGACAGTCTCTATAAGATGAGCTATATGTGCACTCGTATCAATCTGGTGAGCTGAACAGGAGCTATCATAATTGTAATCTGGGTTATGGCTTAGCAGTCAGATGGTGCGTAGTGTCCTGGAGATGTTGTCTGAGAGGACTGCTGCTCCAACTCTGCTTGGGTGCAGGCCATCAGGACGGTAGAACCTAGGACGCTCCCAGAAAAGATTCCAGTTATCAACAAAAGGTAATTTCTGATCTTGACACCATGACTGTAACCATTCATTAAAAGCGAATAGTCTACTGAACCTCTCGATTCCTCGCTGGAACGTGGGAAGTGGCCCTGACACGATGATCCTCGTCGTGGGTGATGTGGTGTGTACCTTCTCCACCAGGCTCCTGAAGTCCTTCTTCAGGATCTCCGTCTGCCTCAGCCTGATGTCGTTTGTGCCAGAATGGAGGACCACAGCTCCGATGTTCTTCTCCAGGATCGCGGGTACCTGTGCAGGGACATCGAGAACACGAGCACCAGGAAGACAGCGAGTGTGCACCTTACCTTTAGCCACAGTAGTACGGACGTGCCGAACGATGGAGTCTCCGATGATCACCGCGTCGCACGCCATCTCGTGAAGGGGAGCGAAGCGGTTCTGGGTCGGGATCTCGAAGACGGGTGGCGGCGGAGGGGGAGAGGTCCTCGCCCGGGGCTTGGCTCATGTCTTCCGCTGCTGCTGCATCCAGGCTGTGTGGTACCCCGGCGCCGGAGTGAACAAAACCTGGGCGGGCCGCGTCCTTGCGCTGGGCCTGGGCAGAGAAGCACACGGAGTTGAGGTTGTGGGAGTGATTGTTTCACGCCGTGAATTTACCTGGGACAGGTGAGCGTCAGTCCGGGACAATTCAAACGCGGCTTTCCGCTGTCGCAGCTGGGCCTGCTTCACCTGTAGGTCGCGAATCTGCTTCTCCACGGCCTCCAGCTCCAAATCCACCGAGTGCAGCTCGAAAGAGTCCTCACCTGCACTCAAAGGCAGACACACAACCGACATAATGTTTAGTTGTAGTAATAAACAGAGATAACCGATGTGAAAAAGTAAACAAACTTGTGGTAGCCGGGCTAGCGAATTAGCAATGCTATTAAGCTAACCCGCTATTGGCGAGTGTTTTGGAAAACAAATAAAACTAGCGATATAAAACGCATTTGGAGTGAGAATATTATAGGATACTATAGGTACTGTAAAAGTTAGAATATAGGACTGAATTTAAGATACAAATCGCGAAAATTGTAGGTCAGCTTGGCGGGGCTCGGAAAAACACGTCTCGTCTTCAGAAGGAGTTTAGAACTAGCCAAGGCCTCACAATTCCAAACCCAATGATTGTTGACAGAGGCGAGGTTCTAGAGCCTGCTGAAGATTCTAGACCTGATCATGATGCTGATGATGCGGACGAGGAAGAGACGCATGATTCCAGAACCCTCACGCTGAGCTGAGACAGGAGCAGATGGATGGGTTCCTTGCTGGTGTCTAACATGTCCATCTCACAGAGAGTGAAACCCAATAGTCCCTCCGAGATTCCTGCTGCTTGATGAAAACAGACGTGTTTGTGATTTTCATCCTTCTAAACAGATCTCACAATCTGCCACTTGGTCGATCGGTGGAAAACACACACACACACACACACACACACACACACACGATACACATTATCCCAAATTTAGAACATGTCCACAGTGACATGA
>JAUCMX010000208.1:0-17184 GCA_033459395.1 Hemibagrus guttatus | reverse complement strand
TTGGTCCTTGTCGAACTCGCTCAAATCCTTACACTTCTCCATTTTTCCTGCTTCTAACACATGAACTCTGAGGATAAAATGTTCATTTACAGCTTAATATATCCCACCCACTAACAGGTGCCATGATGAGGAGATAATCAGTGTTATTCACTTCACCTGTCACTGCTCATAATGTTATGACTGATTGGTGTATACTCACTGAAATGCATCATTATGCCAAGACATGCATCAGTGCCATATACTATTATCAGGTTATATTTAGTGAATCTATTGTGTCAAGCAAAACAAGCTATGGATGACTTACTAATTTATAATTTTATCAACTGCATAAAGCACAAAGATGTCACACAGAAGAGCAACAAAAACATGTTTATTAATTTAGTCTGTTTATTCTAAACATATAGCTGCTAAGCAGAAGTTTTCTTTCAGAGAACAGTTCAAAAGAGCCAGATTAGGCTCTAAATACCTTTAAAAGACCCTACTATACTATAACGCCTACTATAATGAGCCTGTGTGTTTGACTTTCAGATGTCATGTCACCCCGAGCTGAATCAGTATATCCAGGACACACTGCAGTGTGTTAAACCACTTATTGAGAAGGTGAGATTAACATCAACAACATAAAAATCCTGCTCTAGTTTATGGAAAATGTTCAACAAGGAGCATCTTGTACTATGACTGACAAAATACACATGTAATTTCCACAGCATGCAATCAGTGAGATTAATTTTTCATAAGTATATTATATATAATTATAGACAAGGCCTTGTAGAGCATGAATTATAGAGTGTGTTACAGCTTAATGTAGTGCTTGATATTGAATTGTGAATGCAGAATGAGGCGGAGAAAGTGGTGGTGGTAATCATGGATAAAGAGCACCACCCAGTGGAAAGGTTCGTGTTTGAGATATCCCAGCCTCCTTTGCTGTCTATTAGGTAAGGCTCAAGAGCATGCACTTAAGACAGTTTTTCTACAGAAAAAGAAACTAGATCACAGAATACACACTCATGCACATACAAAGCTGGGCAACAACAAATACCTAAAACCTTAATATATACATACTGTATTCTTGAGGTTTTGTGTGTGTGTCTGTGTGTCTGTATTGTTCGTGTGGTGTGTGTGTGGTTGTGTTTTTTTTTTTCATTGCAGCTCTGACACACTGCTGTCTCATGTGGAGCAACTGCTAAGAGCTGTGATCCTGAAAATCAGTGTGTGTGATGCTGTTTTAGAAAACAACCCTCCAGGTAGGAGGTTTCTTTCTATGCAATTTGACCAACAAATTTTGCTGGGAGTTTTTTATTTAAGACACTTGAATTTAATTAAGTTTTTGAAAATAGTGTAGAAGTAGACAACAGTTATATCTCTTTCCTGTGTCTTTGTCATTAATTATTAAAGTGCAAATGTATCTTAATGCAATTTTTAGGTAATGGATAATTCTGAATTTTCTGTCTTCCTCTTTATCACAGGATGCACATTTACTGTTCTTGTTTACACCAGAGAATCTGCCACTAGAAACATGGAGAAAGTTCAGGTGATCAAGGTCAGGATCAATTTTATTATTATTATTATTATTATTATTATTATTATTATTATTATTATTATTATTAAACTATGCTCCATATTACTATTGCCTACTCACAGTAAATGCAGATATCTACAGCAGGACATCATCGTTTTTTATTATTTCACCCTAACACATGCTCCCTGGTCAAGTAATTTAGTCACAAAAATGCCACCAGTGCCAGATTAGAATTTGTGTGTTTTGAGACATAAATAATGTATTAGATTGAGGTCTGGTGATTGTGCTGGCCAGTTCGAGTGTCCTGGTTTTTTAATGTTTAACAAGTCAAACACAAATCTCCAGTATGCACCTTACAGCTGTGTTTTCAGTGTATGCAGTTATTGTTAATTTTTTGTTCATGGAGATTACATTCTTGTATTTCTAAGCTACCTTATTTTACTTTTTTTTTAACTGGTACTTGGCAGCGATCACCTAGCATGTGTCCCTGTGTTATGCGTGAAGAAATAACATGTCTGTGTGTGTGGGGCAGGACTTTCCCTGGATTGTTGCAGATGAGCAGGAAGTCCTCATGCAGGAGCCCAGACTCATTCCTCTGAAAACGATGACCTCGGACATAGTAAAGGTAATTTTCATAACCATACGCAACATCGTCACATTTCAAAGAGCAGTGAGGCAGTAATCTTGACAGAAGTGTGGAAAATCATATACTGCAGCTCATTTAATTATCCACATTCTTACTTTCAACAGATGCAACTTTATGTGGAGGAACGTGCACACAAAGGACAGCAAAATGTAGCATGAAAAAGAAATGCATTTAAAAAAAGGGTTTTTCTTTCTTTTTTTTTATTCTGAGCCTCAATGCTTTTAAATACCAGGATTTTACAACTATAACAGTTTAAAATACTGTTTGTTTTTTTGGCACTACTTTAAAAAAACATACTTCCTGTTTTGTTTCCTGTGCAGCTGACACAGTGTTCAGAGTTCATATATTGCATCTACGTTTCTCATGACCAGCTTGATATTCTTGGACTTATGCAGTTTGCTGAATGTATGGATTAGCAGTAAACATCATGACAGGAAGTACTCTGACAAAAAAGTGAGTTAGTGAGTAAATTGAGCTGTTACATTTGCATTTTGTGTTGGGGGTAAAATGTAAAAAGTGTGTGTATGTGCAAATGTATCTTTGTTTTGCCCTGGTGTGTGTTTTTGTGTTGGCCTGAATTCTTACATAAACTGAAAGATTCTCACATTTTAACAATGTACTATTAAAATATTTTATACCTCTGTACCATCTGGTGTTTTTAAAGAGCCCACATTGTACACTATTGTAGTATTATTTACTTACTTACTTACTTACTTACTTACTTAGTCCACTTATAATGTTTGTAGGGTTGTATTTATACAGAGTTTTTTATACATAGCATTATATTTGAACATAAATGAGGGCTATATAATGCAATTCATGCTAGGCAATTATTCATACAAAATAAAAATAAAAATCTAGATTTAATGAACAATATATATTTCACTAGTGTTCATACTAAATAGTCATTAAAAGATAAAAATTAAATAAATTAACTTATGGTTTGCTGTTGAGTCTAATATTGTTCGCAGTAATTATATATATTTTGATCAGCCATAACACTAAAACCACCTGCCTAATGTTGTGTAGGTTCCCCTTGCACGCTAACCCGTTGAGGCATGGAAACCACAAGCTCTCTGGAGGTGTGCTGTAGCATCTGTAAGACATGTAAGCTGTTAGATGGGGTCTCCTTGGATTGGATTTATTTGTCCAGCACATCCCACAGAGGCTTGATCAGATTTGAGATGTTGGGAATATCGAGGCCAGGTCAACAACAACTTGTCATGTTCCTCCTGAAATATTGTTGCAGTTTCTTGCTGAAAGAAGATTAGGGATTACCTTTGCCATGAAGCGGTGTACTTGGTCTGCATCATTGTTTAGGGAGGCAGTGCATGTCAAAGTATGTGCCCTGTGTGCTCTCTATATATCTTCTTTACGTACTATATGCAGAGAGAATGGTAAGCAAAGAAAGGTCCCTTTAAACCATTACCTTGTAAATTACATGAGACCTATTCTGCCTCCTAAATCTGATGTGTTAATAGGTTGTTAATAGGTTTCACATACTATTTCACACAGCAGGTGTTCAAAATGACGCAAAAAAACCAGCCTAAAAAGATATGTTGCAGAAAATTTCAATGTATACATATATATATATATTTAGATATATATATTTAGATATATCACGTCCACATAAACATCAGAACAATGATTTCCTTTTTAAAAATGCCTGCTTACAGTATAATAAAACAAAACTAAAACAATTTGGTTATACTGGTAGACACTGATACTGGATGTCTGGTGCAGATTCTTGCTTGGATGCTTTTCCCATGGCTCACATGTTATATATTCTCTGTCTATAGCAACAAGTTTCTCTGTATGTCTGTATGTGTATATGCTCTTTGGTATGCTAGTCTCCAAATATATATTTGTATTTATATATACACTATATTGCCAAAAGTTTTGGGACACCCCTCCAAATCGTTCAATTCAGTTGTGTTCTCCCCCCCCCCCTTCCCTCAGGGGTTCGGCTTAGCCCCTTATTTCCAGTGAAAGGAGCTCTTAATGCTTCAGCATACCAAGACAATTTCATGCCCAATAGAACATCTTTTGGATGAATAAGAGCAGAGACTGTGAGCCAGGTCTTCTCGTCCAACATCAGTGCCTGACCTCACAAATGTGATTTTAGAGGAATGGTCAGAAATTCCCATAAACACACTCCTAAACCTTGTGGAAAGCCTTCCCTGAAAAAAGCTGTTATAGCTGATAAGGGCAGAACAACTCCATATTAAATTAATTTAAATGTAAAGGCAGATGTCCCAGTTTTGGCCTGGCTCGCAGTCTCCGCTCTAATTCATCCCAAAGGTGTTCTATCAGGTTGAGGTCAGGACTCTGTGCAGGACAGTCAAGTTCCTCCACACCAAACTCACTCATCCATGTCTTTATGGACCTTGCTTTGTGCACTGGTGCTTAGTCATATTGGAACAGGAAGGGGTCATCCGCAAACTGTTCCCACAAAGTTGAAATTGTCTAAAATGTCTTGCTATGCTGAAACATTAAGAGTTCCTTTTACTGGAACTAAGGGGCCAAACCCAAACCCTGAAAAACAACACCTGAGTTCAATGATTTGGAGGGGTGTCCCAAAACTTTTAGCAATATAGTGTATATGCAGAATCAGGGGCATTGGTGGCTCAGTGGTAGGTTACTCGCCTATCATGCGGAAGGCCCGGGTTCAATTCCAGCCAATGCCTCAACTCCAGCCACTGGATGCAGTGCCGGTCCCAAGCCCGGAAAAATGGGAGGGTTGCGTCAGGAAGGGCATCTGGCGTAAAACATTTGCCAAGTTGATGTGCGGACCAGTTGGTCCGCTGTGGCGACCCCGAACAGGGAGCAGCCGAAAGCAACTTCTAGTGTATATGCAGAATCACTCAAAGCTGGTCTCTCTGGTGCACAATACACTGCCTGTTTATTATTTAATGTCAGACACTACTTCTTCTTTAAATAAATGAGGATGTAGTGGATTGCTTGGTTGGTAATTTCAGACTTCCACAATTTCACATTTAAACAGAAGTAGGAATACTTCTGTGTGTATCACATCCACATCAACATCAGAACTATTTCCCTTTTGAAAATGCATGTTTAAATATGTACTTATGGTATACTAAAACCTTTTACAAGACAATTTACAAGACTCTCTAGTGAAAGGTAGAATTAGCTTGTTAGATTAGACAAAACTAGCTGATAGAACTCCACATTGTTTAGAAAATGGAAATGATTCTAAGCACTTCACAGTCACCAAAGCACCATTATGTCTTCACATCATCCATGACCTTTAACTACACTCATTTTCATGTTGCAGTTCATGTTGTTTTCTTCACACCTTTGCAAACCTCAGGCGTGTAGGTGTGTGTGTGTGACATGCTTTCAATAAGCAAAACCATCAAACTTAGGCTGCTATACATATGTTCAGCAGATGATAAGGACTGCTAATTTACCTCTAAAATATGTATATTCAGCTTCAATCTATATAAGAATATATATTATTTGGTGGTAGAGAGTTTATAATGAACAATGAAAAGCAGAAGTAAAAATATTGACCATTTTTGTCAAGCTTTCTTTTCAGAAGAAGTGTGAAACATTTCAGGAAATGGCTCTGAGCTATGAGTTGAGTTTACTTGACTATGAGCTGCTTTAAAAAAAAACACAACTCTGACATACTAAGTATAAAATGTGTAAAATATTGTAAAATGTTCTGTTTATTCCTTTTTTGAAACCTGCTATTTTTAGTTGTGGTTAAGTTGAGGTTGTAGTTTGTCTTAGTCTCTGCTAACTGTTCCAGCAGTGTCTAGTTGATGCTTTCAAGATTACAGAGTTCTTCCATCTCCAAGCTTTAGCTTAACTGAAACTTGTGCACCTTCTCCTCATCCATTGCATGCACATGCTATACCTTTTAATACAGTCAAAAATTCAGATAAGGAAATACAGATGTAGTGATCTTTGTAAACATTAAAACTGAAATAAAAAAGTGTTAGAGGGAGTGACACTACAAATGATACCACAAATGCAATTCAGGACATAGTTATAGCTATATGTGATCATTCATTCATAATTTGTCATCATCTACTTGTGCGTTAAGCTTTGTTCATAGAAACAAGGACAAAGCCATTAAACCTTACTCAAATCAGGCAATTAGTATTTTAAGGACTATTTTGTGTGCATCACACTGTAAGCAACGAAATGGTTAATTACTGTGTCAGCTATGCTGGTACGATCATAAGTGTGATGAGAGCTCTTCGTGATCCATTTGCATGCAATACCAGAATAGCTCTCCAGTCTACAAGGTGGCGATAATTTCAATGTCACAATCTGAACAAGTCTTTCTATCAAAGTCATGTGTAAGTGAAAGTATGCTAGTATCATGCTAGTCTGTTTTAAATGAGTTTAGCTTGTGGTTTAATTCATTCATTCATTGAAACTATTCAAATGTTAGACTTATTATTTGTAGTGCAGTGTTATTTTGCCTTATCATATATTTCTGAACTGTTCACCAAGTTTCAAGAAGAACACTTCCTAGTTGATTAAACCCCACGTTGTGCGCCTCTGCTCTAATATCTTTTTGTTTCTGTGATCTGTAACAAAATTTTCTCCACCCTCCTTTTTTGTACTTAATCTTGATGTTAATTGAGTTTATATTAATTGTTACTGATATAATATTTGTTTCAGGTGTACTTGAGCACACAGATGATGTTTTCTACCTTGCACTGCAAAAAAAGTCCCACATCTGGCATGCATTTATATGCCCTATATTCAGTAATACTTAATCTAATTAGTGCAATGTGCTGCACAGCATGCAATACTGCAGAGTATGAAATTCATGGAGAATGCTGTCCAATGTGTGCTCCTGGTAGGTTACATTATTTTTATTACCTAGTTATTAAATCCTATTTTTCTTATTTGACTGAGACTTGTATTTCGTTCGAAGCAACACTGAAATATTGAAGCTTTATAGCGAGGGAAGATAAGCTTTCAGATTCAACATTTGTTTTTGTTATAGTTCCAGTGCGTATATCCGCTTCAACTATTAAACAAACAAACAGTTAAATAAACAATGACATCATCAATCTACCTTTGGTAGATTAGGAGGAGTAGGAAGCACTATTGTTTGAGGAACAAGCTATTCCTTCTTGAAGATACCATGTTCACTGTCCTTCAGCATTTGTAGAAAATCATTTACATGGATATAGTGACTACATTCAGTGGGATAATGTGCATGAGACAAGCTTGAAAATAAAATGTTATTGTCCAGGTCAACATGTGTTAAAACACTGTGACAGTCAATTAGGCACACAGTGTAAAGTGTGCACTGGATCAACCTACACCGATGTCCCGAACGGACTGACAGCATGCCTCCCCTGTGCTGTGTGTGATGAAGGTGAAGACAAGTTCATTCCTTTCATTCCTGTAACTTCACACTAGAAAACCACTTATAAAATACCTAAAGAATAATACATTCATATATTATGAATTTTTATGTGATGTGTATCATTTTCTTTCAGGTAATGGATTACATGTAAAGCGTAAGTGTTCATACACTTCAGATGCACTCTGTGAGCCTGTGACAGGATATTATTGTATAGAAACACAGGGTGAGAGCTGCAGAAAAGCCAGAGAGCACTCCACCTGCCTTCCTGGACAATATATCTACCAGAATGGTTAGCATTTTAATATTATATGTAATACACAGTAATTTCATGTGTGTTTATATGGAAAAGTGTGTTTTCACAGTGTGTTTTCATGGAAAACAAGGAAACTTCCAAGACAACCAAACTTTTGATTGGTAGAGTAGCCTGGTAATTTTTAATTGAAATTCCTCTGTATTCAGTCAAACAGTTTTATGAAATTTATTCAGCAAATATGTAATTCTTTACAGGAACAGCATCAATGGATACAGTATGTAAGGACTGCTTAGAGGAGACATATTCAGATGGTTCATTTATGCACTGCAAACCACATACAAAGTGAGTATAAGACGATTGTTGCATTTCTGTTTCTAACTATTTCTAAAAACAGTGAAAATATAAAAATAATATCAATCATAATAATAAGGGGGCATGGTGGCTTAGTGGTTAGCACGTTTGCCTCACACCTCCAGGGTTGGGGGTTCGATTCCCACCTCCGCCATGTGTGTGTGTGGAGTTTGCATGTTCTCCCCGTGCCTCGGGGGTTTCCTCTGGGTGCTCCAGTTTCCTCCCCCAGTCCAAAGACATGCATTGTAGGTTGATTGGCATCTCTAAAATTGTCTGTAGTGTGTGTGTGTGTGTGTCTGTAGTGTGTGTGTGTGTGTGTGTCTGTAGTGTGTGTGTGTGTGTGTGTGTGTGTGTGCCCTGCGATGGGTTGGCACTCTGTCCAGGGTGTATCCTGCCTTGATGCCCAATGACGCTTGAGATAGGCACAGGCTCCCCGTGACCCGAGAATAGATCAGATAAGCGATAGACAATGAATGAATGAATGAATAATAATAATAATTCTCTCCTTTACAGATGTGAGTCTTTTGGGAAGATAACAATCACACAGGGAACACAGCACAGTGATGCAGTGTGCAACTATAAACCGACTAATCTGGGCTTCATCATTGGGATTTTGGTGCCATCTCTATTGGTGATGCTCATATTAAGTGTTTTCATTTGGAAGAAAAAGAAAATAAATAACATACTGTAGTAATAATTTTAATTCTAAATAAACATTTTATAATTGGTGTATGTGTATATACATGTGTATACTTTTGATGTTTGGACTCCATTCTTCATCTTTGATTTTGTCACACACAGCTTGACCCAGAACAATACAATACTAGTTAATATACACTGCTAGCTACAGAGGTGTGAAAAAGTGTTGGCCCCCTTCCTGATTTCTTATTTTTTTGCATGTTTGTCACACTTTACTGTTTCGAGCATGAACCACCTTTTTAAGGTCATGCCACAGCATCTCAATCGGATTGAGGTCAGGACTTTGACTAGGCCACTCCAAAGTCTTCATTTTGTTTTTCTTCAGCCATTCAGAGGTGGACTTGCTGGTGTGTTTTGGATCATTGTCCTGCTGCAGAACCCAAGTTCGTGTCAGCTTGAGGTCACAAACAGATGGCCGGACATTTTCCTTCAGGATTTTTTGGTAGACTGCAGAATTCATGGTTCCATTTATCACAGCAAGTCTTCCAGGTCCTGAAGCAGCAAAACAGCCCCAGACCATCACACTACCACCACCATATGTTACTGTTGGTATGATGTTCTTTTTCTGAAATGCAGTGTTACTTTTACGCCAGACATAATGGGACACAGACCTTCCAAAAAGTAAAATTTTTGTCTCGTCAGTCCACAAAGTATTTTCCCAAAAGTCTTGGGGATCATCAAGATGTTTTCTGGCAAAACTGAGATGAGCCTTTATGTTCTTTTTGCTAAGCAGCGGTTTTCGTCTTGGAACTCTGCCATGCAAACCATTTTTGCCCAGTCTCTTTCTTATGGTGGAGTCATGAACACTCACCTTAACTGAGGCAAGTGAGGCCTGCAGTTCTTTGGATGGTGTTGTGAGGTCTTTTGTGACCTCCTGGATGAGTTGTCGCTGCGTTCTTGGGGTAATTTTGCTCGGCCGGCCACTCCTGGGAAGGTTCTCCACTGTTCCATGTTTTCACCAATTGTAGATAATGGCTCTCACTGTGGATCGCGGCAGTCCCAAAGCTTTAGAAATGGCTTTTAACCTTTTCCAGACTGATAGAAAAGCAAATACTTTTTCACACAGGGCCATGTAGTTTTGGATTTTGTTCTCCTTTAATAATAAAAACCTTCATTTAAAAACTGCATGATGTGTTTACTTGTGTTATCTTTGACTAATATTTAAATGTGTTTGATTATCTGAAACATTAAAGTGTGACAAACTTCTATATATATATATATATATATATATATATATATATATATATATATATATATATATATATATATATATATATAATCCTCAGCACTTGCACTCAGCTGCCTGGCAGCTCCATGTCCTACATTCTCCTACCAATATACTCACTTTCCCTCCTCTGAACATGTCCAAACCATCTTAATCTGGCCTCCCAAACTTTGTCCCCCAAACGTCCAACATGAGCTGTCCCTCTGATGTACTCGTTCCTAATCCTGTCCAATCTTGTCACTCCCAAAGAGAACCTCAAAATTTTCAACTCTGCAACCTCTAGATCTGGCTCCTGTCTCTACTCAGTGACACTGTCTCTAAACCATACAGCATGGCTGGTCTCACCACTGTCCTGTACACCTTCCCCTTGATTCTCACTGATATTTTCCTATCACACAGAACTCCAGACACCTTTCTCCACCCATTCCAACCTGCCTGCACTCGCTTCTTTACCTCTTTCCCACACTCTCCATTACTCTGGACTGTTGACCCCAAGTACTTAAACTCCTTTACCTTCTTCACCTCTTCACCCTGTAACCTTACTGTTCCACTTCCCTCCCTTTCATTCACACACATGTACTCAGTCTTACTATGACTGACTTTCATGCCTCTTCTCTCCAGCGCAAACCTCCACCTCTCCAGGTTTTCCTCCACCTGCTCCCTGCTCTCACTACCAATCACAATGTCATCTGCAAACATCATTGTCCAAGGAGACTCCTGTCTGACCTCCTCTGACAACTGGTCCATCACTATAGCAAACAGGAAGGGGCTCAGAGCCGATCCCTGATGCAGTCCCACCTCCACTTTGAACTCCTCTGTCTGACCTACAGCACACCTCACCGCTGTCCTGCTCCTCTCATACATGTCCTGCACCACTCTGACATACTTCTCTGCTACTCCTGACTTCCTCATACAGTACCACAGCTCTTCTCTTGGCACCCTGTCATACACTTTCTCCAAGTCTACAACTCCCTCTGACCATCCCTATACTTCTCCATCAAAATTCTCAGAACAAAAATTGCATCTGTTGTGCTCTTTCTGGGAATGAAGCCATACTGCTGCTCACAAATTTCCACTACCTTCCTTAACCTAGCTTTGTTTTGCTGTGCTTTCAGGTTGAGAAATATGCACACTTTTACATACAGTGTATACTGAGTTGTGGTTGATGGTAGAAACCATAGGTGCCAGGTTTCTACAATCTACTTAGTGCTTACCTATGCGAATAAGACAGAAACTTACCATCTGAGGAGAGTTCAGTTTCAGACTGAGATTTCAGTTTCAGACCAAAATCTACTTGGCCTTTTGTGAGCCCTCTTTTTACTTGCTGTGTCACTTTCAATGTTTGAGGTCTCAGTGACACGACAGCATTTCTGGAAGGCTTTGGTATATGAGTCTGGAAGAAAATAGGTTGTTGTAAAATATTAATTTCATAAAGTCATTTTAGCAGTAACCAGAAAAAGTATTAATGTTGTCTTTATAAATCACAGACAAAACGCTGAGACCTGAATTACTATCTTTATTTCCTGTTTTTAGCCAAATCTTCTTTATTTGGAACCGCCTCCACTATTGTTTGTCAGGCATTGCATTATTGTTTATCAACTGCCTTGTTTTTGAAATAATGTCCAACATTGTCCTAACAGATCATTTCCTATAAACAATTGCAAATCTTAAATATCAATCAGATTTTAATATTGAAAGCTAATGTTACTTTCAAGCTTATTAAATACAAAAACATACCTCAGTGGTTTCTGTCAACCAAGCGGTTGGAATAATTTCCAATGAATTATCATCTGCAACTTCCATTATTATCCAATGCGAATTTTTTTTGAGAGAGAGAGAGTTAACTCTTAGGCAGGATGACCAAAACAAATATTTTTTTTCCACTATTATGGCAGTTCTTGTCAGCTTAGCAAGTTAGGTGAAAAATGAAGGCCCAATGAAACACTAGATGCCATGAAATGGTCATACAACTGGTCAGCCAGAATTCCCTTTAATGCAATCTTGCCAGTGTACACAGCAAACTGCCGCAGTTCAGTTGCCTTACACCTATCTATGTCTTCTAGATGCCTTGATTTTCTTGCAAAACAGCTTGGAATTCTCTCACAGCAGCCTTTAGGAGACCTCATCAATTTGTCCAGTGGACATTCGCACATTTTGGTCACCTCTTATCCACTGTGTGACAAATTTTTTTGTGACCCCCAGGCAGGCTTGGTGCATGTAGTCTATTGGAAATTGGTCAATCATGTCCAATGGGAGCCTCAAAAATGGAAACATTGAAATGGCCTCATCATCCTGACGTCTTTCCATTTCAGCACGAGATGCGTCATCTATGCGTAGAGTGAGATTACCCACTTCTGGGTAAGTAACATGCTCAGAAACCCACATGCCCTGAGTACTGTTTCATCTTTTTTACCATGCCCTGTTGCTTTTGAATATTGTCAGAATATTGAATATTGAAAGTGCCCTCTGGTGGTTTGGGAGGAATTGTACATAGCGGCCATGACTGACTAACTTTGAGGTGAGAGGGTCCATTCTTGGCTTTGTAGGCAAGCATCAGTGTTTTGAACTTAATGCGTGCAGCTACTGGAAGCCAGTGGTGGGAGCGCAAAACTTGCAAAAGCTGCATTTTGGATCATTTGCAGAGGACGAATTGTATTTAGAGTTAGACCTGCCAGTAGAGAGTTGCAGTAGTCCAGTCTCGAAATGACCAGAGATTGAACAAACACCTGAGCAGCCTGTATGAATAAAAATGGCCGAATCCTTCTGAAGTTGTGCAGAAAAAAACGATGTAAGCGTGTGACATTAGCAACATGGGAGAAAAATGACAGTTGATTGTCCATGGTTACCCCAAGGGTGTGAGCAGTGGCCGAAGGGGAGACACATTACACATAATACTTTTCATGGCAGCTAGCTACATGGGCTTTGTTTTTTTAAAATCTGAATTTACATGTAGTGTATCAGAGATATAGCTTTAATATGTGAGTTTTACAGAGAGTTAATATTAACCTAATATTTTTTATGGCTATTTAATGTAGGTTGGGGTTACATCCCACACTGCATACTACATACTAACAAACATAAAGAAACATAGAGTAGAAAGTTAAGTTCTTAGTGTTTTTTGTTGCCTGTGTGATAATAACCTCAAAATTGGGACTAATATGTCATTATGTATATAAATCATATACACATACTGCAATTTATTTATTAAATTATTAGTCTTTTTCAGGTTTACACTACTGAGTTTGAGTATGTTGAACATATGATGCCTGCCTTGCAATTATGTGACTTCATATCTTTTACATTACTGAATCTCATTATTGTAACATGTTACAAAGCATGCAACACTGCTGAGTATGAAATTGATGGGGAGGGCTGTCCAATGTGTGCTCCTGGTATTAGATTAGATTAGATTAGATTAGATTAGATTACATTAGATTAGATTAGTTTAGATTCAACTTTATTGTCATCGTGCAGAGTACATGTACAGAGCCAATGAAATGCAGTGAGCATCCAACCAGAAGTGCATAAGTGGCATGTTTACAATAAATTACAGTAAAGATATACAGCTATGGGGGTGATATGTACAGGGGAATGGATATACAGGTGTAGTAGGTATAATAAACAGGTATAAGTAAGATCTATATATGTATGTACAATCAATGTATAGTGGTGAAGACATGTTAAGAAATTAACATGCTAAACAAGATATGCAGATGGGTATATGTATATTATACAATATATATACAATATATATATATATATATATAAACAAGTTTTTAACCAAATTAATTTTTAAAATTTGGTTAAAAATTGTAAAATTAAGGACACTCTTTAATTTTATGAGGTTTGGTTCCTCAGATGAAATTAAAGAGCATTTTATCCATTTGTGAGCATATATCTATATTGTGGCACTAACTGAAGAAAAGAGGTATGCTGCTCTCGAGAGACCATCTGCCTTACTTAATAAAATACTTCCTTGAATAGAAAGATCTCTCGCGAACCATGAGTTATACCTCTTTTGCATTATTTCGATAATAGGTATAAAATTTGAGTTGATCATTGCATCAGTATTTTTTAGAGATTTTGATTCCCAAATAGTTTACCATGCTTTTAACAGGAATATTGCACACAGTGGATATGCTATTTTTAAGCTGTAAGATCTCACATTTAGACAGATTTAAATTCAATCCAGAGAATTTTGAGAAGTTATTAATGATATTCAAAGAATCTAGCCATGGGGGTCACAGTCCAGTGACTTCTGTGCCGGTCCCAAGCCAGGATAAATAGAGAGGGTTGCGTCGGGAAGGGCATCCGGCGTATAACATTGCCAAATTTAACCATGCGAATTGTCAGTACGAATTTCATACCAGATCGGTCGGGGCCCGGGTCAACAACGACCGCCATCGGCGCCGTTGACCTACAGGGCGCCGGTGGAAATTGGGCTACTGTTGGTCGAAGAAGTAGAGGAGGGAGGAGAGTGCACGGACAGAGAGAGAAGAGGAAAAGTAAGAGTGTAGGACTGAGAATAGGAACTCTGAATGTTGGTACTATGACAGGGAAAGGTAGAGAGCTGGCTGATATGATGGAGAGAAGGAAGGTGGATATACTGTGTGTACAGGAGACCAGGTGGAAGGGTAGCAAGGCTCGTAGTATAGGAGCAGGATTCAAGCTGTTTTATTATGGTGTGGATAGTAAGAGAAATGGGGTAGGTGTGGTCCTGAAGGAGGAGTTTGTGAGGAATGTTCTGGAGGTGAAGAGAGTGTCAGACAGGGTGATGAGTCTGAAGTTAGAGATTGAAGGGGTGATGTTGAATGTTGTTAGTGGTTATGCCCCACAGGTAGGTTGTGAGTTAGAGGAGAAAGAGAGATTCTGGAGTGAATTAGATGAGGTGATGGAGAGAATTCCCAAGGGTGAGAGAGTGGTGATAGAAGCGGATTTTAATGGACATGTTGGTGAGGGGAACAGAGGTGATGAGGAGGTGATGGGCAAGTTTGGAGTTAAGGAAAGGAACCTTGAAGGACAGATGGTAGTGGACTTTGCTAAGAGGATGGACATGGCTGTGGTTAACACTTATTTACAGAAGAGGGAGGAGCATAGAGTGACTTACAAGAGTGGAGGTAGGAGAACACAGGTAGACTACATCCTATGTAGAAGAGGCAATCTGAAAGAGATTAGTTACTGTGAAGTGGTAGTGGGAGAGAGTGTAGCCAGACAGCATAGGATGGTGGTGTGTAGGATGACTTTGATGGTCTGTAAGAAGAAGAGGTCAAAGATAGAGAAGAAAACCAAGTGGTGGAAGCTGAAAAAGGAGGAATGTTGTGAGGAATTTAGACAGAAGTTGAGGCAGGCTCTGGGTGGTCAGGTAGTGCTGCCAGATGACTGGGAAACTACAGCAGAAGTGATCAGGGAGACAGGGAGAAAGGTGCTGGGTGTGTCATCTGGAAGGAGGAAAGAAGATAAGGAGACTTGGTGGTGGAATGAGGAAGTTCAGGATAGTATCCAGAGGAAGAGGCTAGCCAAGAAGAAGTGGTACATGGACAGGATTGAAGAGAATAGACAGGAATACAAGGAGTCACAGCGCAGAGTAAAGAGGGAGGTGTCTAAGGCCAAGCAGAAGGCATATGACGAGTTGTGCACTAGGTTAGACACTAGAGAATGAGAAGGACTTGTACAGGTTAGCTAGGCAGAGGGATCGAGATGGGAAGGATGTGCAGCAAGTTAGAGTTATTAAGGATAGAGATGGAAGGGTGCTCACAAGTGAGGAGAGTGTACAGAGGAGATGGAAGGAATACTTTGAGGAGCTGATGAATGAGGAAAATGAGAGGTAAAAAAGAGTAGAAGGGGTGAACTCTGTGGAACAGAAAGTAGATAAGATTAGAAAGGATGAAGTCAGGAAGGCTTTGAAGAGGATGAAAAGTGGAAAGGCAGTTGGTCCTGACAACATCCCGGTGGAGGTCTGGAAGTGTCTACGAGAGGCAGCAGTGGAATTTTTAACTAGTTTGTTCAACAGGGTTTTAGAGAGTGAGAGGATGCCTGAGGAATGGAGAAGTGTGTTAGTGCCGATCTTTACGAATAAGGGTGACGTGCAGAGTTGCAGCAACTATAGGGGGATAAAGTTGATGAGCCATACAATGAAGCTATGGGAAAGAGTAGTGGAAGCTAGGTTAAGGAAGGTAGTGGAAATTTGTGAGCAGCAGTATGGCTCCATGCCAAGAAAAAGCACAACAGATGCAATTTTTGCTCTGAGAGTTTTGATGGAGAAGTATAGGGATGGTCAGAGGGAGTTGCACTGTGTGTTTGTAGACTTGGAGAAAGCGTATGACAGGGTGCCAAGAGAAGAGCTGTGGTACTGTATGAGGAAGTCAGGAGTAGCAGAGAAGTATGTCAGAGTGGTTCAGGACATGTATGAGAGGAGCAGGACAGTGGTGAGGTGTGCTGTAGGTCAGACAGAGGAGTTCAAAGTGGAGGTGGGACTGCATCAGGGATCAGCTCTGAGCCCCTTCCTGTTTGCTATAGTGATGGACCAGTTGTAAGAGGAGGTCAGACAGGAGTCTCCTTGGACAATGATGTTTGCAGATGACATTGTGATCTGTAGTGAGAGCAGGGAGCAGGTGGAGGAAAGCCTGGAGAGGTGGAGGTTTGCGCTGGAGAGAAGAGGAATGAAAGTCAGTTGTAGTAAGATTGAGTACATGTGTGTGAATGAAAGGGAGGGAAGTGGAACAGTAAGGTTACAAGGTGAAGAGGTGAAGAAGGTACAGGAGTTTAAGTACTTGGGGTCAATAGTCCAGAGTAATGGAGAGTGTGGGAAAGAGGTAAAGAAGCGAGTGCAGGCAGGTTGGAATGGGTGGAGAAAGGTGTCGGGAGTTCTGTGTGATAGGAAAATATCAGCGAGAATCAAGGGGAAGGTGTACAGGACAGTGGTGAGACCGGCCATGCTGTACGGTTTAGAGACAGTGTCACTGAGGAAGAGACAGGAGTCATAGCTAAAGGTAGCAGAGCTGAAGATGTTGAGGTTCTCTTTGGGAGTGACAAGATTGGACAGGATTAGGAACGAGTACATCAGAGGGACAGCTCATGTTGGACGTTTGGGGGACAAAGTTAGGGAGGCCAGATTAAGATGGTTTGGACATGT
>JAUCMX010000207.1:0-17302 GCA_033459395.1 Hemibagrus guttatus | reverse complement strand
ACTTTGCCCTAGATTCATCCAGCAGAGTCATGCTCCCAAAAAGGGAGCGTGGAGGACATCTAGAGGATGAAAAAAGCAACAACAAGTTTAAAATACTTACCTGCTCTGGAAAAAATATTATTTAGCCAGGGGTGGAGCCAAGCTTATAAAAGCAGGCAACCCAGAAGGGAGAGAGCTTCTAGAAGCCAGCCACAGACCAGTAAACCTCATGGTAAGTTTACATAGAGGTTACAGAGAGAATGCCCACTACTGTCTGGGGGTCCCACAAGAGTATATGGGCTGGGGGTGCCAAAAAATAGCAGGTCAGCGCCTGAAGAAGGCTGAGAAAAGCCGAAATATTGCGCACACTGACCTGCAAATTAAATTAAGACGTCTATAAAAAATTGAAAATTGAGCTGGTAATTCCTGAAAGGAATAATTTTTTGAAACACTGTTCCAGGGTTAAGGGATAGACATCCACCATGGAACATTTATCATTTCATCAAACATGATGATTATTGAGTGGCTTTATGGTTAAAGGGCAGTCCCACCATAAGCACTTAATAACCAGAGTAGACAGGGGTAAGTAAACGTTATGGGGTAAATGATTGGAGACTGAAAGGGGCAATTTAAGGCAATTGGAGTGAGTATGTGGTGATTCAGTGAAGAAGGACACATGGTGGGATGACCACGGGGGCTCGAGGCGTGCCCGTGCACAACGTCGGTCTCGGCTTTTGCTGGGACCACGGCCTGGGGTGTTCCCTATCCCCTTCCCCTTCCTCAACCCTAACCCTAACCCTAATTCCTAACCCTAACCCTAATTCCTAACCCTAATTCCCACCCCACAACACAAACCTAACCAGCCAGTGCCACCCGGGTCCTGGTGGGCTTTTCACCAATGTTCTCCCACTGCTTCAACCACCAGCACCTAGAAAACAGGAAAAGCCACAATCAGTGGATATAAACAAGAAAAATTTAAAATACTTACCTGTTATGGAAAAAAGGAAATACTCACGTGCCCTGAAAAATGGAGAAAAAAACATTAAAATGCCTAAAAAAAAGTCTCCATGAAAAAAAGTGATGAATTTGCCCTAGATTCATCCAGCAGAGTCATGCTCCCAAAAATGGAGCGTGGAGGACATCTAGGGGATGAAAAAAGCAACAACAAGTTTAAAATACTTACCTGCTCTGGAAAAAATATTATTTAGCCAGGGGTGGAGCCAAGCTTATAAAAGCAGGCAACCCAGAAGGGAGAGAGCTTCTAGAAGCCAGCCACAGACCAGTAAACCTCATGGTAAGTTTACATAGAGGTTACAGAGAGAATGCCCACTACTGTCTGGGGGTGCCACAAGAGTAGTATGGGCTGGGGGTGCCAAAAAATAGCAGGTCAGCGCCTGAAGAAGGCTGAGAAAAGCCGAAATATTGCGCACACTGACCTGCAAATTAAATTAAGACGTCTATAAAAAATTGAAAATTGAGCTGGTAATTCCTGAAAGGAATAATTTTTTGAAACACTGTTCCATGGTTAAGGGATAGACATCCACCATGGAACATTTATCATTTCATCAAACATGATGATTATTGAGTGGCTTTATGGTTAAAGGGCAGTGCCACCATAAGCACTTAATAACCAGAGTAGACAGGGGTAAGTAAACGTTATGGGGTAAATGATTGGAGACTGAAAGGGGCAATTTAAGGCAATTGGAGTGAGTATGTGGTGATTCAGTGAAGAAGGACACATGGTGGGATGACCACTGGGGCTCGAGGCGTGCCCGTGCACAACGTCGGTCTCGGCTTTTGCTGGGACCACGGCCTGGGGTGTTCCCTACCCCCTTTCCCCCCTTCCTCAACCCTAACCCTAACCCTAATTCCTAACCCTAACCCTAATTCCTAACCCTAATTCCCA
This sequence comes from Hemibagrus guttatus, assembly GCA_033459395.1. Lineage (NCBI taxonomy): Eukaryota > Metazoa > Chordata > Actinopteri > Siluriformes > Bagridae > Hemibagrus > Hemibagrus guttatus. Next base: position 15,417 of record JAUCMX010000207.1, on the reverse strand, counting down.
CCCCACAACACAAACCTAACCAGCCAGTGCCACCCGGGTCCTGGTGGGCTTTTCACCAATGTTCTCCCACTGCTTCAACCACCAGCACCTAGAAAACAGGAAAAGCCACAATCAGTGGATATAAACAAGTAAAATTAAAATACTTACCTGTTATGGAAAAAAGGAAATACTCACGTGCCCTGAAAAATGGAGAAAAAAACATTAAAATGCCTAAAAAAAAGTCTCCATGAAAAAAAGTGATGAACTTTGCCCTAGATTCATCCAGCAGAGTCATGCTCCCAAAAATGGAGCGTGGAGGACATCTAGAGGATGAAAAAAGCAACAACAAGTTTAAAATACTTACCTGCTCTGGAAAAAATATTATTTAGCCAGGGGTGGAGCCAAGCTTATAAAAGCAGGCAACCCAGAAGGGAGAGAGCTTCTAGAAGCCAGCCACAGACCAGTAAACCTCATGGTAAGTTTACATAGAGGTTACAGAGAGAATGCCCACTACTGTCTGGGGGTGCCACAAGAGTAGTATGGGCTGGGGGTGCCAAAAAATAGCAGGTCAGCGCCTGAAGAAGGCTGAGAAAAGCCGAAATATTGCGCACACTGACCTGCAAATTAAATTAAGACGTCTATAAAAAATTGAAAATTGAGCTGGTAATTCCTGAAAGGAATAATTTTTTGAAACACTGTTCCATGGTTAAGGGATAGACATCCACCATGGAACATTTATCATTTCATCAAACATGATGATTATTGAGTGGCTTTATGGTTAAAGGGCAGTGCCACCATAAGCACTTAATAACCAGAGTAGACAGGGGTAAGTAAACGTTATGGGGTAAATGATTGGAGACTGAAAGGGGCAATTTAAGGCAATTGGAGTGAGTATGTGGTGATTCAGTGAAGAAGGACACATGGTGGGATGACCACTGGGGCTCGAGGCGTGCCCGTGCACAACGTCGGTCTCGGCTTTTGCTGGGACCACGGCCTGGGGTGTTCCCTATCCCCTTCCCCTTCCTCAACCCTAACCCTAACCCTAATTCCTAACCCTAACCCTAATTCCTAACCCTAATTCCCACCCCACAACACAAACCTAACCCTAACCCTAACCCTAACCCTAACCCTAACCCTAACCCTAACCCTAACTAACCCTAACCCTAGCTAATCTCTAACCTAACCTTAACCCTAACCAACCCCTAACCCAAAATCCTAACCCTAGCTAAACCTAACCCAACCCCTAGCCAACCCCTAACCCTAACCCAAGCTAATCTCTAACCTAACCCTAACCCTAGCTAACCCTAACCCAACTCCTAACCCTAACCCTAGCTAATCTCTAACCGAACCTTAACCCTAACCCTAACCCAAAAAACCTAACCCCAACCCTAGCTAACCCTACCCCAACTCCTAACCCTAACCCTAGCTAACCCTTAACCCTATCCCAAAATCTAACCCTGAGGCTAACCCAAATCCTAACCTTAATCTAAACCCCAGCCCTAAAAATCTCATTCTCTAATCCTTAATCCTGACCCCAGGCCTAATGCTAATCCTAGCCCTGATGCTAACCTTGATCTTAAATCCTAATTCTGACCTTAAACCCTTACCTAACCCGATCCCCAACTCTAACCCTAAAATCCCAATCCTCTAATCCTAGAAACCCTAACCCTAGCACAGATGCTAATCCTGACCCTGAGGCCAACCCCATTCCCAACCCTAACCATAACCCCGATACAAATCCCACCCCCCAAAAAAATAAAAAAAATAAAAAAACAAGGCCCAGCCACCAATATCAGGCTATTACAATATAATAGCCATGTAATAGCCATGTAATAGCTAGGTAATAGCTATGTAGCTACATGGCTAATACAAAGGAAGAACTGTTCAACAGTACCACCACAATAATGGGGCTGGACACGCCTCTCGAGGCAGCCATTCCAGTTTCCACAACAGGAACGGGCCCCAATAAGGAGACAAATCAATCAAGGATTTTCAATGGGAAACACACTCCAGGACATATCTTTCACAGGGATGGTAGGTGCCAAAACTCATCAATATTCGTAAAATCCATGAGAATGGGCGGCACCTGTTTCCATATGCGCACAGAGGATGCTGGTCTTTTTCCACATTTCCATCTTCAAACATTAATATCTCAGCAACCGTTTGAGCTATCGACACCCGGTTTTTTTTGCCATGAACACCAAAATCCCCTCTTTCCATTAGCATTTATCTCTGGGGAACCAAACACCACAGACCCCCCGAAAAAAATCCACCGTCCCTAGGATTTGTATGCGAAAACATGGGCTCTCCAGACCGGATCCATGGAAATCCAGGTCGGGGGGCGGCTATGTTAGTAGAAGCCTGATTGGTTCCCGAAAACATTCCATCAGCAACAGCTTTGGAGTGAGGTAAGGAACCGGTCCGCTGACATATGCTCAACCCTTGGGGACTCAGCCCAGTAGAAGCTTGATGTCTTCCCAAATAGTACCAACGCCTTGAGGGGTGATTGAGTTAGGGAAGACCTCCGCTGGACTGCTACCCAACCAGAGTCATCTGGAGGCGGCGTATTGCATGTCGCACCCCAGACCTCTGGTTTAGATAGGAGGGAAACAACTGAGCATCTTGGATACCTTGCGGTGTTAACGAAGGGGTGCTCGGTTGGGAACCCAACCAGGAGTCTTGGACACCTTACCGGGTCCACCATGGGACTCCAGGGCTAATTAGCTAGACCTCACTTAGCTGGTTGACCTTAGTCGCAGGCTCTGTTCAGATGGCTCAGGAAACCTTGCGGTGTTAACAAGAGTCATTCAGGGCAGAGCAAGGTAGGTAAACCGGCCTCCCTGGGTCCACTTGGACAGCACGCAGGGTGGTGGTCTGAGGCCAACAGACCTTAAATGGGGCAAGTCTTCTTACCGATGATTAGCATCGACCATGCACCAGTCCATGGCGCACTACACCGCACCCACCTGTTATTATCTTCATAGTTTAGCTAAAACATCATTTAGAATAATTAAAATTTAAATTAAAATAGCTAAATAGGAGCAGTAGTGACAACAACAAATAGTAGGATAGATAGCTTCAGCCACTATGGATCAAACATAGGATTTACCTATATATATTAAACATAGGATTAATATATGATCGGTCAATCAATAGGCTTAAAATGATAGAATTAGGCTTATAACAGCATTATCCAACAGATTTTAAGGTGACCTAATTTATAGCAACTATCTAGCTAGTATTCAAACCATATGAATCACTTTTTTGATTGGACATGGGACACAAGCCGAGGAGTGATCGACCTGCGGCTGGCCGCCTCAGAGGAGGGTGTTTAGTGACGAAAGGCCGAAACACCCAGAGAATCTGAGGAGCACTACTGATGATGTGTCCTGAAATTTAGCATAGGGCAAAAACTCTCTGAATAAATAAATAAATAAATAAATAAATAAATAAATAAATAAAAAACAACCTTAATCAGTAGAATAGGCCACATATTTAGCCTAAAAAACACACATGAGCAGCAATAACAGAGGTTGTGACCCACTCAGTCCAGTGGCCATCACCTCTTTTGCAAGAGCGGTAGCATTGCTTAACAAGCGCCGGCCCGTGCACTTTCCTTGTCTCCCTATACAACCACGCAGTCTTCTGGGCTGTGATGGGGGGAGTCATTGTATATTCCACAAACCTAACCCTAACCCTAACCCTATCCCTATACAACCACGCAGTCTTCTGGGCTGTGATGGGGGGAGTCATTGTATATTCCACAAACCTAACCCTAACCCTAACCCTAACCCTAACCCTAACCCCTAACCCTAACCCTAACCCTAACCCTAACCCTAACCCTAACCCTAACCCTAACCCTAATCTCATATCTTTAAATAAAAAGATAAAAATTGAAACACTACAAGCATGAGCTACAGAGCTCAGGAACAGTGGACGGAGGTCCACTACAGACAACGGGGACAGTATCCCCGCAACACTTTTAAGCCAACAGGGCCCGGGGATCGACGGAGAGCAGGATCCCGGGGGATGGCCCGTGCATTTCCGGTCCCTCGCGAGGGGGTACCGGTTCCTTACTTTTTCCCTAACCCTAACCCTAACCCTAACCCTAACCCTAACCCTAACCCCTTCCCCTTCCCCAACCCTAACCCTAATTCCTAACCCTAACCCTAATTCCTAACCCTAATTCCCACCCCACAACACAAACCTAACCAGCCAGTGCCACCCGGGTCCTGGTGGGCTTTTCACCAATGTTCTCCCACTGCTTCAACCACCAGCACCTAGAAAACAGGAAAAGCCACAATCAGTGGATATAAACAAGTAAAATTAAAATACTTACCTGTTGTGGAAAAAAGGAAATACTCACCTGCCCCTTTAAAATGGAGAAAAAGACATTAAAATGCCTAAAAAAAAGTCTCCATGAAAAAAAGTGATGAACTTTGCCCTAGATTCATCCAGCAGAGTCATGCTCCCAAAAATGGAGCGTGGAGGACATCTAGAGGATGAAAAAAGCAACAACAAGTTTAAAATACTTACCTGCTCTGGAAAAAATATTATTTAGCCAGGGGTGGAGCCAAGCTTATAAAAGCAGGCAACCCAGAAGGGAGAGAGCTTCTAGAAGCCAGCCACAGACCAGTAAACCTCATGGTAAGTTTACATAGAGGTTACAGAGAGAATGCCCACTACTGTCTGGGGGTGCCACAAGAGTAGTATGGGCTGGGGGTGCCAAAAAATAGCAAGTCAGCGCCTGAAGAAGGCTGAGAAAAGCCGAAATATTGCGCACACTGACTTGCAAATTAAATCAAGACGTCTATAAAAAATTGAGCTGGTGATTCCTGAAAGGAATAATTTTTTGAAACACTGTTCCATGGTTAAGGGATAGACATCCACCATGGAACATTTATCATTTCATCAAACATGATGATTATTGAGTGGCTTTATGGTTAAAGGGCAGTGCCACCATAAGCACTTAATAACCAGAGTAGACAGGGGTAAGTAAACATTATGGGGTAAATGATTGGAGACTGAAAGGGACAATTTAAGGCAATTGGAGTGAGTATGTGGTGATTCAGTGAAGAAGGACACATGGTGGGATGACCACTGGGACTCGAGGCGTGCCCGTGCACAACGTCGGTCTCGGCTTTTGCTGGGACCACGGCCTGGGGTGTTCCCTATCCCCTTCCCCTTCCCCAACCCTAACCCTAATTCCTAACCCTAACCCTAATTCCTAACCCTAATTCCCACCCCACAACACAAACCTAACCAGCCAGTGCCACCCGGGTCCTGGTGGGCTTTTCACCAATGTTCTCCCACTGCTTCAACCACCAGCACCTAGAAAACAGGAAAAGCCACAATCAGTGGATATAAACAAGTAAAATTAAAATACTTACCTGTTGTGGAAAAAAGGAAATACTCACCTGCCCCTTTAAAATGGAGAAAAAGACATTAAAATGCCTAAAAAAAAGTCTCCATGAAAAAAAGTGATGAACTTTGCCCTAGATTCATCCAGCAGAGTCATGCTCCCAAAAATGGAGCGTGGAGGACATCTAGAGGATGAAAAAAGCAACAACAAGTTTAAAATACTTACCTGCTCTGGAAAAAATATTATTTAGCCAGGGGTGGAGCCAAGCTTATAAAAGCAGGCAACCCAGAAGGGAGAGAGCTTCTAGAAGCCAGCCACAGACCAGTAAACCTCATGGTAAGTTTACATAGAGGTTACAGAGAGAATGCCCACTACTGTCTGGGGGTGCCACAAGAGTAGTATGGGCTGGGGGTGCCAAAAAATAGCAAGTCAGCGCCTGAAGAAGGCTGAGAAAAGCCGAAATATTGCGCACACTGACTTGCAAATTAAATCAAGACGTCTATAAAAAATTGAGCTGGTGATTCCTGAAAGGAATAATTTTTTGAAACACTGTTCCATGGTTAAGGGATAGACATCCACCATGGAACATTTATCATTTCATCAAACATGATGATTATTGAGTGGCTTTATGGTTAAAGGGCAGTGCCACCATAAGCACTTAATAACCAGAGTAGACAGGGGTAAGTAAACATTATGGGGTAAATGATTGGAGACTGAAAGGGACAATTTAAGGCAATTGGAGTGAGTATGTGGTGATTCAGTGAAGAAGGACACATGGTGGGATGACCACTGGGACTCGAGGCGTGCCCGTGCACAACGTCGGTCTCGGCTTTTGCTGGGACCACGGCCTGGGGTGTTCCCTATCCCCTTCCCCTTCCCCAACCCTAACCCTAATTCCTAACCCTAACCCTAATTCCTAACCCTAATTCCCACCCCACAACACAAACCTAACCAGCCAGTGCCACCCGGGTCCTGGTGGGCTTTTCACCAATGTTCTCCCACTGCTTCAACCACCAGCACCTAGAAAACAGGAAAAGCCACAATCAGTGGATATAAACAAGTAAAATTAAAATACTTACCTGTTGTGGAAAAAAGGAAATACTCACCTGCCCCTTTAAAATGGAAAAAAGACATTAAAATGCCTAAAAAAAAGTCTCCATGAAAAAAAGTGATGAACTTTGCCCTAGATTCATCCAGCAGAGTCATGCTCCCAAAAATGGAGCGTGGAGGACATCTAGAGGATGAAAAAAGCAACAACAAGTTTAAAATACTTACCTGCTCTGGAAAAAATATTATTTAGCCAGGGGTGGAGCCAAGCTTATAAAAGCAGGCAACCCAGAAGGGAGAGAGCTTCTAGAAGCCAGCCACAGACCAGTAAACCTCATGGTAAGTTTACATAGAGGTTACAGAGAGAATGCCCACTACTGTCTGGGGGTGCCACAAGAGTAGTATGGGCTGGGGGTGCCAAAAAATAGCAAGTCAGCGCCTGAAGAAGGCTGAGAAAAGCCGAAATATTGCGCACACTGACTTGCAAATTAAATCAAGACGTCTATAAAAAATTGAGCTGGTGATTCCTGAAAGGAATAATTTTTTGAAACACTGTTCCATGGTTAAGGGATAGACATCCACCATGGAACATTTATCATTTCATCATGATGATTATTGAGTGGCTTTATGGTTAAAGGGCAGTGCCACCATAAGCACTTAATAACCAGAGTAGACAGGGGTAAGTAAACATTATGGGGTAAATGATTGGAGACTGAAAGGGACAATTTAAGGCAATTGGAGTGAGTATGTGGTGATTCAGTGAAGAAGGACACATGGTGGGATGACCACTGGGACTCGAGGCGTGCCCGTGCACAACGTCGGTCTCGGCTTTTGCTGGGACCACGGCCTGGGGTGTTCCCTATCCCCTTCCCCTTCCCCAACCCTAACCCTAATTCCTAACCCTAACCCTAATTCCTAACCCTAATTCCCACCCCACAACACAAACCTAACCAGCCAGTGCCACCCGGGTCCTGGTGGGCTTTTCACCAATGTTCTCCCACTGCTTCAACCACCAGCACCTAGAAAACAGGAAAAGCCACAATCAGTGGATATAAACAAGTAAAATTAAAATACTTACCTGTTGTGGAAAAAAGGAAATACTCACCTGCCCCTTTAAAATGGAAAAAGACATTAAAATGCCTAAAAAAAAGTCTCCATGAAAAAAAGTGATGAACTTTGCCCTAGATTCATCCAGCAGAGTCATGCTCCCAAAAATGGAGCGTGGAGGACATCTAGAGGATGAAAAAAGCAACAACAAGTTTAAAATACTTACCTGCTCTGGAAAAAATATTATTTAGCCAGGGGTGGAGCCAAGCTTATAAAAGCAGGCAACCCAGAAGGGAGAGAGCTTCTAGAAGCCAGCCACAGACCAGTAAACCTCATGGTAAGTTTACATAGAGGTTACAGAGAGAATGCCCACTACTGTCTGGGGGTGCCACAAGAGTAGTATGGGCTGGGGGTGCCAAAAAATAGCAAGTCAGCGCCTGAAGAAGGCTGAGAAAAGCCGAAATATTGCGCACACTGACTTGCAAATTAAATCAAGACGTCTATAAAAAATTGAGCTGGTGATTCCTGAAAGGAATAATTTTTTGAAACACTGTTCCATGGTTAAGGGATAGACATCCACCATGGAACATTTATCATTTCATCAAACATGATGATTATTGAGTGGCTTTATGGTTAAAGGGCAGTGCCACCATAAGCACTTAATAACCAGAGTAGACAGGGGTAAGTAAACATTATGGGGTAAATGATTGGAGACTGAAAGGGACAATTTAAGGCAATTGGAGTGAGTATGTGGTGATTCAGTGAAGAAGGACACATGGTGGGATGACCACTGGGACTCGAGGCGTGCCCGTGCACAACGTCGGTCTCGGCTTTTGCTGGGACCACGGCCTGGGGTGTTCCCTATCCCCTTCCCCTTCCCCAACCCTAACCCTAATTCCTAACCCTAACCCTAATTCCTAACCCTAATTCCCACCCCACAACACAAACCTAACCAGCCAGTGCCACCCGGGTCCTGGTGGGCTTTTCACCAATGTTCTCCCACTGCTTCAACCACCAGCACCTAGAAAACAGGAAAAGCCACAATCAGTGGATATAAACAAGTAAAATTAAAATACTTACCTGTTGTGGAAAAAAGGAAATACTCACCTGCCCCTTTAAAATGGAGAAAAAGACATTAAAATGCCTAAAAAAAAGTCTCCATGAAAAAAAGTGATGAACTTTGCCCTAGATTCATCCAGCAGAGTCATGCTCCCAAAAATGGAGCGTGGAGGACATCTAGAGGATGAAAAAAGCAACAACAAGTTTAAAATACTTACCTGCTCTGGAAAAAATATTATTTAGCCAGGGGTGGAGCCAAGCTTATAAAAGCAGGCAACCCAGAAGGGAGAGAGCTTCTAGAAGCCAGCCACAGACCAGTAAACCTCATGGTAAGTTTACATAGAGGTTACAGAGAGAATGCCCACTACTGTCTGGGGGTGCCACAAGAGTAGTATGGGCTGGGGGTGCCAAAAAATAGCAAGTCAGCGCCTGAAGAAGGCTGAGAAAAGCCGAAATATTGCGCACACTGACTTGCAAATTAAATCAAGACGTCTATAAAAAATTGAGCTGGTGATTCCTGAAAGGAATAATTTTTTGAAACACTGTTCCATGGTTAAGGGAGACATCCACCATGGAACATTTATCATTTCATCAAACATGATGATTATTGAGTGGCTTTATGGTTAAAGGGCAGTGCCACCATAAGCACTTAATAACCAGAGTAGACAGGGGTAAGTAAACATTATGGGGTAAATGATTGGAGACTGAAAGGGACAATTTAAGGCAATTGGAGTGAGTATGTGGTGATTCAGTGAAGAAGGACACATGGTGGGATGACCACTGGGACTCGAGGCGTGCCCGTGCACAACGTCGGTCTCGGCTTTTGCTGGGACCACGGCCTGGGGTGTTCCCTATCCCCTTCCCCTTCCCCAACCCTAACCCTAATTCCTAACCCTAACCCTAATTCCTAACCCTAATTCCCACCCCACAACACAAACCTAACCAGCCAGTGCCACCCGGGTCCTGGTGGGCTTTTCACCAATGTTCTCCCACTGCTTCAACCACCAGCACCTAGAAAACAGGAAAAGCCACAATCAGTGGATATAAACAAGTAAAATTAAAATACTTACCTGTTGTGGAAAAAAGGAAATACTCACCTGCCCCTTTAAAATGGAGAAAAAGACATTAAAATGCCTAAAAAAAAGTCTCCATGAAAAAAAGTGATGAACTTTGCCCTAGATTCATCCAGCAGAGTCATGCTCCCAAAAATGGAGCGTGGAGGACATCTAGAGGATGAAAAAAGCAACAACAAGTTTAAAATACTTACCTGCTCTGGAAAAAATATTATTTAGCCAGGGGTGGAGCCAAGCTTATAAAAGCAGGCAACCCAGAAGGGAGAGAGCTTCTAGAAGCCAGCCACAGACCAGTAAACCTCATGGTAAGTTTACATAGAGGTTACAGAGAGAATGCCCACTACTGTCTGGGGGTGCCACAAGAGTAGTATGGGCTGGGGGTGCCAAAAAATAGCAAGTCAGCGCCTGAAGAAGGCTGAGAAAAGCCGAAATATTGCGCACACTGACTTGCAAATTAAATCAAGACGTCTATAAAAAATTGAGCTGGTGATTCCTGAAAGGAATAATTTTTTGAAACACTGTTCCATGGTTAAGGGATAGACATCCACCATGGAACATTTATCATTTCATCAAACATGATGATTATTGAGTGGCTTTATGGTTAAAGGGCAGTGCCACCATAAGCACTTAATAACCAGAGTAGACAGGGGTAAGTAAACATTATGGGGTAAATGATTGGAGACTGAAAGGGACAATTTAAGGCAATTGGAGTGAGTATGTGGTGATTCAGTGAAGAAGGACACATGGTGGGATGACCACTGGGACTCGAGGCGTGCCCGTGCACAACGTCGGTCTCGGCTTTTGCTGGGACCACGGCCTGGGGTGTTCCCTATCCCCTTCCCCTTCCCCAACCCTAACCCTAATTCCTAACCCTAACCCTAATTCCTAACCCTAATTCCCACCCCACAACACAAACCTAACCAGCCAGTGCCACCCGGGTCCTGGTGGGCTTTTCACCAATGTTCTCCCACTGCTTCAACCACCAGCACCTAGAAAACAGGAAAAGCCACAATCAGTGGATATAAACAAGTAAAATTAAAATACTTACCTGTTGTGGAAAAAAGGAAATACTCACCTGCCCCTTTAAAATGGAGAAAAAGACATTAAAATGCCTAAAAAAAAGTCTCCATGAAAAAAAGTGATGAACTTTGCCCTAGATTCATCCAGCAGAGTCATGCTCCCAAAAATGGAGCGTGGAGGACATCTAGAGGATGAAAAAAGCAACAACAAGTTTAAAATACTTACCTGCTCTGGAAAAAATATTATTTAGCCAGGGGTGGAGCCAAGCTTATAAAAGCAGGCAACCCAGAAGGGAGAGAGCTTCTAGAAGCCAGCCACAGACCAGTAAACCTCATGGTAAGTTTACATAGAGGTTACAGAGAGAATGCCCACTACTGTCTGGGGGTGCCACAAGAGTAGTATGGGCTGGGGGTGCCAAAAAATAGCAAGTCAGCGCCTGAAGAAGGCTGAGAAAAGCCGAAATATTGCGCACACTGACTTGCAAATTAAATCAAGACGTCTATAAAAAATTGAGCTGGTGATTCCTGAAAGGAATAATTTTTTGAAACACTGTTCCATGGTTAAGGGATAGACATCCACCATGGAACATTTATCATTTCATCAAACATGATGATTATTGAGTGGCTTTATGGTTAAAGGGCAGTGCCACCATAAGCACTTAATAACCAGAGTAGACAGGGGTAAGTAAACATTATGGGGTAAATGATTGGAGACTGAAAGGGACAATTTAAGGCAATTGGAGTGAGTATGTGGTGATTCAGTGAAGAAGGACACATGGTGGGATGACCACTGGGACTCGAGGCGTGCCCGTGCACAACGTCGGTCTCGGCTTTTGCTGGGACCACGGCCTGGGGTGTTCCCTATCCCCTTCCCCTTCCCCAACCCTAACCCTAATTCCTAACCCTAACCCTAATTCCTAACCCTAATTCCCACCCCACAACACAAACCTAACCAGCCAGTGCCACCCGGGTCCTGGTGGGCTTTTCACCAATGTTCTCCCACTGCTTCAACCACCAGCACCTAGAAAACAGGAAAAGCCACAATCAGTGGATATAAACAAGTAAAATTAAAATACTTACCTGTTGTGGAAAAAAGGAAATACTCACCTGCCCCTTTAAAATGGAGAAAAAGACATTAAAATGCCTAAAAAAAAGTCTCCATGAAAAAAAGTGATGAACTTTGCCCTAGATTCATCCAGCAGAGTCATGCTCCCAAAAATGGAGCGTGGAGGACATCTAGAGGATGAAAAAAGCAACAACAAGTTTAAAATACTTACCTGCTCTGGAAAAAATATTATTTAGCCAGGGGTGGAGCCAAGCTTATAAAAGCAGGCAACCCAGAAGGGAGAGAGCTTCTAGAAGCCAGCCACAGACCAGTAAACCTCATGGTAAGTTTACATAGAGGTTACAGAGAGAATGCCCACTACTGTCTGGGGGTGCCACAAGAGTAGTATGGGCTGGGGGTGCCAAAAAATAGCAAGTCAGCGCCTGAAGAAGGCTGAGAAAAGCCGAAATATTGCGCACACTGACTTGCAAATTAAATCAAGACGTCTATAAAAAATTGAGCTGGTGATTCCTGAAAGGAATAATTTTTTGAAACACTGTTCCATGGTTAAGGGATAGACATCCACCATGGAACATTTATCATTTCATCAAACATGATGATTATTGAGTGGCTTTATGGTTAAAGGGCAGTGCCACCATAAGCACTTAATAACCAGAGTAGACAGGGGTAAGTAAACATTATGGGGTAAATGATTGGAGACTGAAAGGGACAATTTAAGGCAATTGGAGTGAGTATGTGGTGATTCAGTGAAGAAGGACACATGGTGGGATGACCACTGGGACTCGAGGCGTGCCCGTGCACAACGTCGGTCTCGGCTTTTGCTGGGACCACGGCCTGGGGTGTTCCCTATCCCCTTCCCCTTCCCCAACCCTAACCCTAATTCCTAACCCTAACCCTAATTCCTAACCCTAATTCCCACCCCACAACACAAACCTAACCAGCCAGTGCCACCCGGGTCCTGGTGGGCTTTTCACCAATGTTCTCCCACTGCTTCAACCACCAGCACCTAGAAAACAGGAAAAGCCACAATCAGTGGATATAAACAAGTAAAATTAAAATACTTACCTGTTGTGGAAAAAAGGAAATACTCACCTGCCCCTTTAAAATGGAGAAAAAGACATTAAAATGCCTAAAAAAAAGTCTCCATGAAAAAAAGTGATGAACTTTGCCCTAGATTCATCCAGCAGAGTCATGCTCCCAAAAATGGAGCGTGGAGGACATCTAGAGGATGAAAAAAGCAACAACAAGTTTAAAATACTTACCTGCTCTGGAAAAAATATTATTTAGCCAGGGGTGGAGCCAAGCTTATAAAAGCAGGCAACCCAGAAGGGAGAGAGCTTCTAGAAGCCAGCCACAGACCAGTAAACCTCATGGTAAGTTTACATAGAGGTTACAGAGAGAATGCCCACTACTGTCTGGGGGTGCCACAAGAGTAGTATGGGCTGGGGGTGCCAAAAAATAGCAAGTCAGCGCCTGAAGAAGGCTGAGAAAAGCCGAAATATTGCGCACACTGACTTGCAAATTAAATCAAGACGTCTATAAAAAATTGAGCTGGTGATTCCTGAAAGGAATAATTTTTTGAAACACTGTTCCATGGTTAAGGGATAGACATCCACCATGGAACATTTATCATTTCATCAAACATGATGATTATTGAGTGGCTTTATGGTTAAAGGGCAGTGCCACCATAAGCACTTAATAACCAGAGTAGACAGGGGTAAGTAAACATTATGGGGTAAATGATTGGAGACTGAAAGGGACAATTTAAGGCAATTGGAGTGAGTATGTGGTGATTCAGTGAAGAAGGACACATGGTGGGATGACCACTGGGACTCGAGGCGTGCCCGTGCACAACGTCGGTCTCGGCTTTTGCTGGGACCACGGCCTGGGGTGTTCCCTATCCCCTTCCCCTTCCCCAACCCTAACCCTAATTCCTAACCCTAACCCTAATTCCTAACCCTAATTCCCACCCCACAACACAAACCTAACCAGCCAGTGCCACCCGGGTCCTGGTGGGCTTTTCACCAATGTTCTCCCACTGCTTCAACCACCAGCACCTAGAAAACAGGAAAAGCCACAATCAGTGGATATAAACAAGTAAAATTAAAATACTTACCTGTTGTGGAAAAAAGGAAATACTCACCTGCCCCTTTAAAATGGAGAAAAAGACATTAAAATGCCTAAAAAAAAGTCTCCATGAAAAAAAGTGATGAACTTTGCCCTAGATTCATCCAGCAGAGTCATGCTCCCAAAAATGGAGCGTGGAGGACATCTAGAGGATGAAAAAAGCAACAACAAGTTTAAAATACTTACCTGCTCTGGAAAAAATATTATTTAGCCAGGGGTGGAGCCAAGCTTATAAAAGCAGGCAACCCAGAAGGGAGAGAGCTTCTAGAAGCCAGCCACAGACCAGTAAACCTCATGGTAAGTTTACATAGAGGTTACAGAGAGAATGCCCACTACTGTCTGGGGGTGCCACAAGAGTAGTATGGGCTGGGGGTGCCAAAAAATAGCAAGTCAGCGCCTGAAGAAGGCTGAGAAAAGCCGAAATATTGCGCACACTGACTTGCAAATTAAATCAAGACGTCTATAAAAAATTGAGCTGGTGATTCCTGAAAGGAATAATTTTTTGAAACACTGTTCCATGGTTAAGGGATAGACATCCACCATGGAACATTTATCATTTCATCAAACATGATGATTATTGAGTGGCTTTATGGTTAAAGGGCAGTGCCACCATAAGCACTTAATAACCAGAGTAGACAGGGGTAAGTAAACATTATGGGGTAAATGATTGGAGACTGAAAGGGACAATTTAAGGCAATTGGAGTGAGTATGTGGTGATTCAGTGAAGAAGGACACATGGTGGGATGACCACTGGGACTCGAGGCGTGCCCGTGCACAACGTCGGTCTCGGCTTTTGCTGGGACCACGGCCTGGGGTGTTCCCTATCCCCTTCCCCTTCCCCAACCCTAACCCTAATTCCTAACCCTAACCCTAATTCCTAACCCTAATTCCCACCCCACAACACAAACCTAACCCTAACCCTAACCCTAACCCTAACCCTAACCCTAACCCTAACCCTAACCCTAACCCCTAACCCTAACCCTAACCCTAACCCTAACCCTAACCCTAACCCAACCCTGTCCTGACTCCTAACCCTAACCCCAACCCTGTCCAGACTCCTAACCCTAACCCCAACCCTGTCCAGACTCCTAACCCTAACCCCAACCCTGTCCTGACTCCTAACCCTAACCCTAACCCCATTCTAACCCTAACCCTGTCCTGACTCCTAACCCTAACCCTAACCCTAACCTAACCCTAACCCTATCCTGACTCCTAACCCTAACCCTAACCTAACCCTAACCCTAACCCTATCCTGACTCCTAACCCTAACCCTAACCCTATCCTGACTCCTAACCCTAACCCTAGCTAATTTTAACCCTAACTGTATTTTTAACCTGATCCTAAAAATTAAAATAAAAAAATAAAAAAAATTTTTTAAAAAAAAATTTTTTTTGGATCCCAATTTTAATCTCAGTCCTTATCCCTACTCCAATCCTCATCCCAATCTTAATCTTTTAATATGGGTATTTTTTTATTATCTTCCACCCTAACCTTCTTTCTAATTCCAAATTTTATCTTAACCCTCATCTCTACCTCATTTTAAGTTTTGCTCTATCTAATTATATTAAAAAAATTTTTTTAGTTTTTGTTCTTATCTTAAATCTATTTTTATTTTGATTGTAAATTTTGATGCTGAGC
>JAUCMX010000206.1:0-17397 GCA_033459395.1 Hemibagrus guttatus | reverse complement strand
GAGATCCTGAAGAAGGACTTCAGGAGCCTGGTGGAGCTGGTACGCACCACATCGCCCACGACGAGGATCATCGTGTCAGGGCCACTTCCCACGTTCCAGCGAGGAATCGAGAGGTTCAGTAGACTATTTGCTTTTAATGAATGGTTACAGTCATGGTGTCAAGATCAGAAATTACCTTTTGTTGATAACTGGAATCTTTTCGGGGAGCGTCCTAGGTTCTACCGTCCTGATGGCCTGCACCCAAGCAGAGTTGGAGCAGCAGTCCTCTCAGACAACATCTCCAGGACACTACGCACCATCTGACTGGTAAGCCATACCTCAGATTACAATTACAATTATGATAGCTACTGCTCAGCTCACCAGATTGATACGAGTGCACATATAGCTCATTTTATAGAGACTGTGTCTGTTCCCCGAATAGTGAGATCAAAGAATAAATTCATTTATAGCCCTCGAAATAATCTAATCACAGTTATACCTGAAAAACACCAAATAATGAAAGAAAAACAATTTCTAAAGTTTGGGCTTCTCAACATTAGACCCCTTGCACAGAAAGCACTTATTGTTAATGAAATGATCTCAGATTATAGTTTTGATACACTCTGCCTTACTGAAACCTGGCTTAGGCCAAAATGAATTCATTAGTCTGAATGAGTCCACTCCGTCAGGCTTTTGCTATAAGCATGAGCCCCGTAAGACTGGTCGTGGAGGTGGTGTTGCAACTATTTATAGCAACTCTCTTAACGTTACTCAAAAAACAGGACCCAGGTTTAACTCATTCGAAGCGCTTGTCCTTAATGTTACACTTACAGACATGAATAAAAAATCTCTACTATATCTTGCGCTGGCCACCGTATATAGACCCCCGGGGCCCTACGCCGATTTTCTTAAAGAGTTTGCACATTTACTCTCAGACCTACTGATTAATTATGACAAAGTGTTGATTGTAGGAGACTTTAACATTCATGTAGACGATTCCAATGATGCCTTAGGACTCGCATTTATGGATTTATTAAATTTTTTTGGGGGTTAAACAAAACATTACTAGACCAACTCATCGTTTTAACCATACACTAGATTTAGTTATATCACATGGAACAGATGTCACTGATATAGCTGTTTTACCTCAAAGTGATGATATCACAGACCATCACCTCTTAGTGTACACTCTACCTGTAGAACATATTAGACACGTCTCCCCTCGTTATCGACTCGGTAGAACTATTATCCCGACCACTAAAGACAGATTCACAAGTAATCTACCGGATCTGTCTCAACTTCTCACCAGACCCCTAAATACAGATGACTTAGATGAATTAACTAACAGCATAGGCACTATTTTCACCAGCACACTAGACACTGTTGCTCCCATCCGATTAAAAAGGGTCAGAGATAAAACATCTGCACCATGGTATAATAGTCACACTCACGCCCTCAAGAGAGCAACCCGTAACCTAGAGCGAAAATGGAGAAAAACTAAATTAGCAGTCTTTAGAATTGCGTATAAAGACAGTATGTCTAACTATAGACAGGCTCTAAAAGCTGCTAGGGCTGAGCATTTGAGCAAACTTATAGAAATAAACCAAAACAATCCCAGATTCTTATTTAGTACAGTGGCTAGACTGACAAAACATCAGATATCTGAAGAGAGTACTCCATCACAGCTTAATAGTGAGGACTTTATGAACTTTTTCACCGACAAAATCGATAGTATCAGGAATAAAATAATGGATGTTCAACCTTTGACAGCATCCGGTAATCTAGTCCAACCTAAAGCTCCACATTCAAAGCTACAATGCTTTACAGGTATAGGGCAGGAAGAGCTGTATAAACTTATCACCACGGCTAATTCAACAACATGTTTGTTAGATCCAATTCCAACTAGATTACTGAAAGAAGTGATACACACAGCTGGAGAGCCTCTCCTCAACATTATTAATTCCTCGTTATGTTTAGGTCACGTCCCTAAACCTTTCAAGCTGGCAGTTGTTAAGCCTCTTCTTAAGAAACCTAAACTAGACCCTAATGACTTATTAAATTACAGACCGATTTCAAACCTTCCCTTTATATCTAAAATATTAGAAAAGGTTGTGTCTACTCAATTATGCTCCTTCTTACAGGAAAACAATATCCTTGAAGAATTTCAGTCAGGTTTCAGGCCCCATCATAAGCACAGAAACTGCACTAGTTAAGATCACAAATGACCTGTTTTTAGCTTCGGACCAAGGCTGCATCTCAATATTAGTTTTACTTGATCTTAGTGCTGCATTCGACACTTTAGATCATAACATTCTCATAGACCGCTTACAAAATCACATAGGTATTCAGGGACAGGCATTAAAATGGTTCAGATCCTACCTGTCTGATCGATACCATTTTGTAGATTTAAATGGAGAAATGTCCAGTGTAATGCCAGTGGAATATGGGGTCCCACAAGGTTCGTTTTAGGACCTCTGCTTTTCTCAATATACATGCTTCCCTTAGGCAACATCATTAGAAGGCATGGGGTTAGTTTCCATTTTTACGCTGACGATACACAGTTATATATCTCATCAAAACCAGATGAAATATCTAAACTGTCTAGATTAACAGAGTGCGTTAAAGATATTAAAGACTGGATGACTGATAATTTTCTATTACTAAATCCTGATAAGACGGAGATATTACTGATTGGTCCAAAAACCAGTACACAGAAGCTCTCACAATTCAACCTGTACTTAGAAGGATGTTCTATTACTACTAGCTCTACAGTGAAAGACCTGGGTGTAATATTAGACAGCAGTTTGTCCTTTGAAAAACATATTTCCGATATTACAAAAATAGCCTTCTTCCACCTCAGAAATATCGCCAAGCTTAGGAACATTTTATCTGTATCTGATGCAGAAAAGTTAGTTCACGCATTCATGACCTCCAGACTGGACTATTGTAATGCGTTATTTGGTGGTTGTCCTGCATCCTCAATAAACAAGCTACAGTTAGTCCAGAATGCAGCTGCTAGAGTCCTTACCAGGTCAAGAAAGTATGACCATATAACCCCAATATTATCATCCCTGCACTGGCTACCTGTTAAGTTTAGAATTGATTATAAACTAGCACTTCTTACATACAAGACTCTAAATGGTTTTGCTCCCACGTATCTAGCCAGTCTTCTAACACATTACAATCCATCACGCTCCCTAAGATCTCGAAACTCCGGACTTCTGGTAGTTCCCAGAATATCAAAGTCTACAAAAGGGGGTAGAGCTTTTTCATATTTAGCTCCTAAACTTTGGAACAGTCTTCCTGACAGTGTTCGGGGCTCAGACACAGTCTCCCAGTTCAAACATAGACTAAAGACATATCTCTTTAGCCAGGCATACACCTAATAAATCCCATAACTTTGTACTCCAATACATCCGATTAGATGCACATCATCATCTAGTGCCTCCTAATATCATGAATAGCAGCTACGCTAATCCCTTTCCATTTGTTTCCCTTCTTCTACCCACCCCCGAGTCACACAGAGATTGTGCCAGCTCCGGTGGCATCCAGAGATGGTCCAGCTCCAGCCGGGTTCTGCTTTCTGAGGACTGGAGTATTCAAAGCAGCACTGCCAACCCTATTGGACATTTAAGTCAAAAACTTACAGCACCTGGGATTCCCATACAGTCTCCCAGTCAAATACTAACCAGGCCCCACTCTGCTAAGCTTCCGAGATCAGACGAGACGGCGTTCTCAGAGTGGTATGGCGTAAGCGAGAGAATTTTTGATAAGGATTTTTTATTTTCGAATGTATTTCTTTGTTTGGGGTTTTTTGTTTGTTTTATGTTTTTGTTTGTTTGTTGCCAATAAGCAAGAGATGTGCGAAAAGAAGCCTATTTATTTGTTTGTATTTGTTTCTATGTACATTTTATTTGGTTGTTTGTTTTTTCAAAACTTTAGCTACAGTTTCGCCATAATAGAATGTTTTCCTAAGAGAATTCAATGACAAAAGAAAATGAAGGCTTAAGTCAAAAACTTTCAGCACCTGGTATTCCCAACAGTCTCCCAGTCAAGTACTAACCAGGCCCGACTCTGCTAAGCTTTCGAGATCAGAGAGATCGGGCTTCTCAGAGTGGTATGGCCGTAAGCGAGAGAATTTTTGATAAGGATTCTTTTTTTTTTCGAATGTATTTCTTTGTTGGGTTGTTTGTTTGTTTTATGTTTTTGTTTGTTTGTTGCCAATAAGCAAGAGACTGTGCGAAAAGAAGCCTATTTATTTGTTTGTATTTGTTTCTATGTACATTTTATTTGGTTGTTTGTTTTTTTCAAAACTTTAGCTACAGTTTCGCCATAATCTGTGCATGTAAAGCTTGTCTTAGTGGAGATTGGATCGATTATCGATTGGATCGATTATCGATTGGTCGAGACGAGACGTGTTTTTCCGAGCCCCGCCGAGCTGACCTACAATTTTCGCGATTTGTATCTTAAATTCAGTCCTATATTCTAACTTTTACAGTACCTATTGTATCCTATAATATTCTCACTCCAAACGCGTTTTATATCGCTAGTTTTATTTGTTTTCCAAAACACTCGCCAATAGCGGGTTAGCTTAATAGCATTGCTAATTCGTTAGCCCGGCTACCACAAGTTTGTTTACTTTTCACTCCGGTTATCTCTGTTTATTACTACAACTAAACATTATGTCTGTTGTGTGTCTGCCTTTGAGTGCAGGTGAGGACTCTTTCGAGCTGCACTCGGTGGATTTGGAGCTGGAGGCCGTGGAGAAGCAGATTCGCGACCTACAGGTGAAGCAGGCCCAGCTGCGACAGCGGAAAGCCGCGTTGGAATCGTCCCGGACTGACGCTCACCTGTCCCAGGTAAATTCACGGCGTGAAACAATCACTCCCACAACCTCAACTCCGTGTGCTTCTCTGCCCAGGCCCAGCGCAAGGACGCGGCCCGCCCAGGTTTCGTTCACTCCGGCGCCGGGGGTACCACGCAGCCTGGATGCAGCAGCAGCGGAAGACGCGAGCCAAGCCCCGGGCGAGGACCTCTCCCCCTCCGCCGCCACCCGTCTTCGAGATCTCGACCCAGAACCGCTTCGCTCCCCTTCGCGAGACGGAGTGCGACACGGTGATCATCGGAGACTCCATCGTTCGGCACGTCCGTGCTACTGCGGCTAAAGGTAAGGTGCACACTCGCTGTCTTCCTGGTGCTCGTGTTCTCGATGTCCTCTGCACAGGTACCCGCGATCCTGAAGAAGAACATCGGAGCTGTGGTCCTCCATGCTGGCACGAACGACATCAGGCTGAGGCAGACGGAGATCCTGAAGAAGGACTTCAGGAGCCTGGTGGAGCTGGTACGCACCACATCGCCCACGACGAGGATCATCGTGTCAGGGCCACTTCCCACGTTCCAGCGAGGAATCGAGAGGTTCAGTAGACTATTTGCTTTTAATGAATGGTTACAGTCATGGTGTCAAGATCAGAAATTACCTTTTGTTGATAACTGGAATCTTTTCTGGGAGCGTCCTAGGTTCTACCGTCCTGATGGCCTGCACCCAAGCAGAGTTGGAGCAGCAGTCCTCTCAGACAACATCTCCAGGACACTACGCACCATCTGACTGGTAAGCCATACCTCAGATTACAATTACAATTATGATAGCTACTGCTCAGCTCACCAGATTGATACGAGTGCACATATAGCTCATTTATAGAGACTGTGTCTGTTCCCCGAATAGTGAGATCAAAGAATAAATTCATTTATAGCCCTCGAAATAATCTAATCACAGTTATACCTGAAAAACACCAAATAATTAAAGAAAAACAATTTCTAAAGTTTGGGCTTCTCAACATTAGATCCCTTGCACAGAAAGCACTTATTGTTAATGAAATGATCTCAGATTATAGTTTTGATACACTCTGCCTTACTGAAACCTGGCTTAGGCCAAATGAATTCATTAGTCTGAATGAGTCCACTCCGTCAGGCTTTTGCTATAGCATGAGCCCCGTAAGACTGGTCGTGGAGGTGGTGTTGCAACTATTTATAGCAACTCTCTTAACGTTACTCAAAAAACAGGACCCAGGTTTAACTCATTCGAAGCGCTTGTCCTTAATGTTACACTTACAGACATGAATAAAAAATCTCTACTATATCTTGCGCTGGCCACCGTATATAGACCCCCGGGGCCCTACGCCGATTTTCTTAAAGAGTTTGCACATTTACTCTCAGACCTACTGATTAATTATGACAAAGTGTTGATTGTAGGAGACTTTAACATTCATGTAGACGATTCCAATGATGCCTTAGGACTCGCATTTATGGATTTATTAAATTCTTTTGGGGTTAAACAAAACATTACTAGACCAACTCATCGTTTTAACCATACACTAGATTTAGTTATATCACATGGAACAGATGTCACTGATATAGCTGTTTTACCTCAAAGTGATGATATCACAGACCATCACCTCTTAGTGTACACTCTACCTGTAGAACATATTAGACACGTCTCCCCTCGTTATCGACTCGGTAGAACTATTATCCCGACCACTAAAGACAGATTCACAAGTAATCTACCGGATCTGTCTCAACTTCTCACCAGACCCCTAAATACAGATGACTTAGATGAATTAACTAACAGCATAGGCACTATTTTCACCAGCACACTAGACACTGTTGCTCCCATCCGATTAAAAAGGGTCAGAGATAAAACATCTGCACCATGGTATAATAGTCACACTCACGCCCTCAAGAGAGCAACCCGTAACCTAGAGCGAAAATGGAGAAAAACTAAATTAGCAGTCTTTAGAATTGCGTATAAAGACAGTATGTCTAACTATAGACAGGCTCTAAAAGCTGCTAGGGCTGAGCATTTGAGCAAACTTATAGAAATAAACCAAAACAATCCCAGATTCTTATTTAGTACAGTGGCTAGACTGACAAAACATCAGATATCTGAAGAGAGTACTCCATCACAGCTTAATAGTGAGGACTTTATGAACTTTTTCACCGACAAAATCGATAGTATCAGGAATAAAATAATGGATGTTCAACCTTTGACAGCATCCGGTAATCTAGTCCAACCTAAAGCTCCACATTCAAAGCTACAATGCTTTACAGGTATAGGGCAGGAAGAGCTGTATAAACTTATCACCACGGCTAATTCAACAACATGTTTGTTAGATCCAATTCCAACTAGATTACTGAAAGAAGTGATACACACAGCTGGAGAGCCTCTCCTCAACATTATTAATTCCTCGTTATGTTTAGGTCACGTCCCTAAACCTTTCAAGCTGGCAGTTGTTAAGCCTCTTCTTAAGAACCTAAACTAGACCCTAATGACTTATTAAATTACAGACCGATTTCAAACCTTCCCTTTATATCTAAAATATTAGAAAAGGTTTGTGTCTACTCAATTATGCTCCTTCTTACAGGAAAACAATATCCTTGAAGAATTTCAGTCAGGTTTCAGGCCCCATCATAAGCACAGAAACTGCACTAGTTAAGATCACAAATGACCTGTTTTTAGCTTCGGACCAAGGCTGCATCTCAATATTAGTTTTACTTGATCTTAGTGCTGCATTCGACACTTTAGATCATAACATTCTCATAGACCGCTTACAAAATCACATAGGTATTCAGGGACAGGCATTAAAATGGTTCAGATCCTACCTGTCTGATCGATACCATTTTGTAGATTTAAATGGAGAAATGTCCAGTGTAATGCCAGTGGAATATGGGGTCCCACAAGGTTCGGTTTTAGGACCTCTGCTTTTCTCAATATACATGCTTCCCTTAGGCAACATCATTAGAAGGCATGGGATTAGTTTCCATTGTTACGCTGACGATACACAGTTATATATCTCATCAAAACCAGATGAAATATCTAAACTGTCTAGATTAACAGAGTGCGTTAAAGATATTAAAGACTGGATGACTGATAATTTTCTATTACTAAATCCTGATAAGACGGAGATATTACTGATTGGTCCAAAAACCAGTACACAGAAGCTCTCACAATTCAACCTGTACTTAGAAGGATGTTCTATTACTACTAGCTCTACAGTGAAAGACCTGGGTGTAATATTAGACAGCAGTTTGTCCTTTGAAAAACATATTTCCGATATTACAAAAATAGCCTTCTTCCACCTCAGAAATATCACCAAGCTTAGGAACATTTTATCTGTATCTGATGCAGAAAAGCTAGTTCACGCATTCATGACCTCCAGACTGGACTATTGTAATGCGTTATTTGGTGGTTGTCCTGCATCCTCAATAAACAAGCTACAGTTAGTCCAGAATGCAGCTGCTAGAGTCCTTACCAGGTCAAGAAAGTATGACCATATAACCCCAATATTATCATCCCTGCACTGGCTACCTGTTAAGTTTAGAATTGATTATAAACTAGCACTTCTTACATACAAGACTCTAAATGGTTTAGCTCCCACGTATCTAGCCAGTCTTCTAACACATTACAATCCATCACGCTCCCTAAGATCTCGAAACTCCGGACTTCTGGTAGTTCCCAGAATATCAAAGTCTACAAAAGGGGGTAGAGCTTTTTCATATTTAGCTCCTAAACTTTGGAACAGTCTTCCTGACAGTGTTCGGGGCTCAGACACAGTCTCCCAGTTCAAACATAGACTAAAGACATATCTCTTTAGCCAGGCATACACCTAATAAATCCCATAACTTTGTACTCCAATACATCCGATTAGATGCACATCATCATCTAGTGCCTCCTAATATCATGAATAGCAGCTACGCTAATCCCTTTCCATTTGTTTCCCTTCTTCTACCCACCCCCGAGTCACACAGAGATTGTGCCAGCTCCGGTGGCATCCAGAGATGGTCCAGCTCCAGCCGGGTTCTGCTTTCTGAGGACTGGAGTATTCAAAGCAGCACTGCCAACCCTATTGGACATTTAACAAAAATTACACACCCGGGATTCCCCCATTTCCCCCAAACTAACCCGGGACTTGCTAACTTCCGGACAGAGAGATGGGGTTCTGAGTGGTTCCTCAAGTTTTTATAAGGATTTTTTTATTTTTGTGTATTTCTTTTTGGGTTGTTTGTTTGTTTTATGTTTTTGTTTTTTGTTTGGGGGGGGGGGGGGGGGGGGGGGGGGGGGGGGGGGGGGGGGGGGGGGGGGGGGGGGGGGGGGGGGGGGGGGGGGGGGGGGGGGGGGGGGGGGGGGGGGGGGGGGGGGGGGGGGGGGGGGGGGGGGGGGGGGGGGGGGGGGGGGGGGGGGGGGGGGGGGGGGGGGGGGGGGGGGGGGGGGGGGGGGGGGGGGGGGGGGGGGGGGGGGGGGGGGGGGGGGGGGGGGGGGGGGGGGGGGGGGGGGGGGGGGGGGGGGGGGGGGGGGGGGGGGGGGGGGGGGGGGGGGGGGGGGGGGGGGGGGGGGGGGGGGGGGGGGGGGGGGGGGGGGGGGGGGGGGGGGGGGGGGGGGGGGGGGGGGGGGGGGGGGGGGGGGGGGGGGGGGGGGGGGGGGGGGGGGGGGGGGGGGGGGGGGGGGGGGGGGGGGGGGGGGGGGGGGGGGGGGGGGGGGGGGGGGGGGGGGGGGGGGGGGGGGGGGGGGGGGGGGGGGGGGGGGGGGGGGGGGGGGGGGGGGGGGGGGGGGGGGGGGGGGGGGGGGGGGGGGGGGGGGGGGGGGGGGGGGGGGGGGGGGGGGGGGGGGGGGGGGGGGGGGGGGGGGGGGGGGGGGGGGGGGGGGGGGGGGGGGGGGGGGGGGGGGGGGGGGGGGGGGGGGGGGGGGGGGGGGGGGGGGGGGGGGGGGTTTTTTTTTTTTTTTTTTTTTTTTTTTTTTTTTTTTTTTTTTTTTTTTTTTTTTTTTTTTTTTTTTTTTTTTTTTTTTTTTTTTTTTTTTTTTTTTTTTTTTTTTTTTTTTTTTTTTTTTTTTTTTTTTTTTTTTTTTTTTTTTTTTTTTTTTTTTTTTTTTTTTTTTTTTTTTTTTTTTTTTTTTTTTTTTTTTTTTTTTTTTTTTTTTTTTTTTTTTTTTTTTTTTTTTTTTTTTTTTTTTTTTTTTTTTTTTTTTTTTTTTTTTTTTTTTTTTTTTTTTTTTTTTTTTTTTTTTTTTTTTTTTTTTTTTTTTTTTTTTTTTTTTTTTTTTTTTTTTTTTTTTTTTTTTTTTTTTTTTTTTTTTTTTTTTTTTTTTTTTTTTTTTTTTTTTTTTTTTTTTTTTTTTTTTTTTTTTTTTTTTTTTTTTTTTTTTTTTTTTTTTTTTTTTTTTTTTTTTTTTTTTTTTTTTTTTTTTTTTTTTTTTTTTTTTTTTTTTTTTTTTTTTTTTTTTTTTTTTTTTTTTTTTTTTTTTTTTTTTTTTTTTTTTTTTTTTTTTTTTTTTTTTTTTTTTTTTTTTTTTTTTTTTTTTTTTTTTTTTTTTTTTTTTTTTTTTTTTTTTTTTTTTTTTTTTTTTTTTTTTTTTTTTTTTTTTTTTT
Source organism: Hemibagrus guttatus (assembly GCA_033459395.1). NCBI lineage: Eukaryota > Metazoa > Chordata > Actinopteri > Siluriformes > Bagridae > Hemibagrus > Hemibagrus guttatus. The sequence continues at coordinate 7,000 of JAUCMX010000206.1, read as the reverse complement.
TTTTTTTTTTTTTTTTTTTTTTTTTTTTTTTTTTTTTTTTTTTTTTTTTTTTTTTTTTTTTTTTTTTTTTTTTTTTTTTTTTTTTTTTTTTTTTTTTTTTTTTTTTTTTTTTTTTTTTTTTTTTTTTTTTTTTTTTTTTTTTTTTTTTTTTTTTTTTTTTTTTTTTTTTTTTTTTTTTTTTTTTTTTTTTTTTTTTTTTTTTTTTTTTTTTTTTTTTTTTTTTTTTTTTTTTTTTTTTTTTTTTTTTTTTTTTTTTTTTTTTTTTTTTTTTTTTTTTTTTTTTTTTTTTTTTTTTTTTTTTTTTTTTTTTTTTTTTTTTTTTTTTTTTTTTTTTTTTTTTTTTTTTTTTTTTTTTTTTTTTTTTTTTTTTTTTTGGTGGTTGTCCTGCATCCTCAATAAACAAGCTACAGTTAGTCCAGAATGCAGCTGCTAGAGTCCTTACCAGGTCAAGAAAGTATGACCATATAACCCCAATATTATCATCCCTGCACTGGCTACCTGTTAAGTTTAGAATTGATTATAAACTAGCACTTCTTACATACAAGACTCTAAATGGTTTAGCTCCCACGTATCTAGCCAGTCTTCTAACACATTACAATCCATCACGCTCCCTAAGATCTCGAAACTCCGGACTTCTGGTAGTTCCCAGAATATCAAAGTCTACAAAAGGGGGTAGAGCTTTTTCATATTTAGCTCCTAAACTTTGGAACAGTCTTCCTGACAGTGTTCGGGGCTCAGACACAGTCTCCCAGTTCAAACATAGACTAAAGACATATCTCTTTAGCCAGGCATACACCTAATAAATCCCATAACTTTGTACTCCAATACATCCGATTAGATGCACATCATCATCTAGTGCCTCCTAATATCATGAATAGCAGCTACGCTAATCCCTTTCCATTTGTTTCCCTTCTTCTACCCACCCCCGAGTCACACAGAGATTGTGCCAGCTCCGGTGGCATCCAGAGATGGTCCAGCTCCAGCCGGGTTCTGCTTTCTGAGGACTGGAGTATTCAAAGCAGCACTGCCAACCCTATTGGACATTTAAGTCAAAAACTTACAGCACCTGGTATTCCCATACAGTCTCCCAGTCAATACTAACCAGGCCCGACTCTGCTAAGCTTCCGAGATCAGACGAGACGGGGGTTCTCAGAGTGGTATGGCCGTAAGCGAGAGAATTTTTGATAAGGATTTTTTTATTTTCGAATGTATTTCTTTGTGGGTTGTTTGTTTGTTTTATGTTTTTGTTTGTTTGTTGCCAATAAGCAAGAGATGTGCGAAAAGAAGCCTATTTATTTGTTTGTATTTGTTTCTATGTACATTTTATTTGGTTGTTTGTTTTTTCAAAACTTTAGCTACAGTTTCGCCATAATAGAATGTTGTCCTAAGAGAATTCAATGACAAAAGAAAATGAAGGCTTAAGTCAAAAACTTACAGCACCTGGTATTCCCAGACAGTCTCCCAGTCAAGTACTAACCAGGCCCGACTCTGCTAAGCTTTCGAGATCAGAGAGATCGGGCGTTCTCAGAGTGGTATGGCCGTAAGCGAGAGAATTTTTGATAAGGATTCTTTTTATTTTCGAATGTATTTCTTTGTTGGGTTGTTTGTTTGTTTTATGTTTTTGTTTGTTTGTTGCCAATAAGCAAGAGACTGTGCGAAAAAAAGCCTATTTATTTGTTTGTATTTGTTTCTATGTACATTTTATTTGGTTGTTTGTTTTTTCAAAACTTTAGCTACAGTTTCGCCATAATAGAATGTTTTCCTAAGAGAATTCAATGACAAAAAAAAATGAAGGCTTAAGTCAAAAACTTTCAGCACCTGGTATTCCCAACAGTCTCCCAGTCAAGTACTAACCAGGCCCGACTCTGCTAAGCTTCCCAGATCAGACAGATCGGGCTCTCAGATTTGGGATGGCCGTAAGCGAGAGAATTTTTGATAAGGATTCTTTTTATTTTCGAATGTATTTCTTTGTTGGGTTGTTTGTTTGTTTTATGTTTTTGTTTGTTTGTTGCCAATAAGCAAGAGACTGTGCGAAAAGAAGCCTATTTATTTGTTTGTATTTGTTTCTATGTACATTTTATTTGGTTGTTTGTTTTTTCAAAACTTTAGCTACAGTTTCGCCATAATCTGTGCATGTAAAGCTTGTCTTAGTGGAGATTGGATCGATTATCGATTGGATCGATTATCGATTGGTCGAGACGAGACGTGTTTTTCCGAGCCCCGCCGAGCTGACCTACAATTTTCGCGATTTGTATCTTAAATTCAGTCCTATATTCTAACTTTTACAGTACCTATGTATCCTATAATATTCTCACTCCAAACGCGTTTTATATCGCTAGTTTTATTTGTTTTCCAAAACACTCGCCAATAGCGGGTTAGCTTAATAGCATTGCTAATTCGTTAGCCCGGCTACCACAAGTTTGTTTACTTTTTCACTCCGGTTATCTCTGTTTATTACTACAACTAAACATTATGTCTGTTGTGTGTCTGCCTTTGAGTGCAGGTGAGGACTCTTTCGAGCTGCACTCGGTGGATTTGGAGCTGGAGGCCGTGGAGAAGCAGATTCGCGACCTACAGGTGAAGCAGGCCCAGCTGCGACAGCGGAAAGCCGCGTTGGAATCGTCCCGGACTGACGCTCACCTGTCCCAGGTAAATTCACGGCGTGAAACAATCACTCCCACAACCTCAACTCCGTGTGCTTCTCTGCCCAGGCCCAGCGCAAGGACGCGGCCCGCCCAGGTTTCGTTCACTCCGGCGCCGGGGTACCACGCAGCCTGGATGCAGCAGCAGCGGAAGACGCGAGCCAAGCCCCGGGCGAGGACCTCTCCCCCTCCGCCGCCACCCGTCTTCGAGATCCCGACCCAGAACCGCTTCGCTCCCCTTCGCGAGACGGAGTGCGACACGGTGATCATCGGAGACTCCATCGTTCGGCACGTCCGTGCTACTGCGGCTAAAGGTAAGGTGCACACTCGCTGTCTTCCTGGTGCTCGTGTTCTCGATGTCTCTGCACAGGTACCCGCGATCCTGAAGAAGAACATCGGAGCTGTGGTCCTCCATGCTGGCACGAACGACATCAGGCTGAGGCAGACGGAGATCCTGAAGAAGGACTTCAGGAGCCTGGTGGAGCTGGTACGCACCACATCGCCCACGACGAGGATCATCGTGTCAGGGCCACTTCCCACGTTCCAGCGAGGAATCGAGAGGTTCAGTAGACTATTTGCTTTTAATGAATGGTTACAGTCATGGTGTCAAGATCAGAAATTACCTTTTGTTGATAACTGGAATCTTTTCTGGGAGCGTCCTAGGTTCTACCGTCCTGATGGCCTGCACCCAAGCAGAGTTGGAGCAGCAGTCCTCTCAGACAACATCTCCAGGACACTACGCACCATCTGACTGGTAAGCCATACCTCAGATTACAATTACAATTATGATAGCTACTGCTCAGCTCACCAGATTGATACGAGTGCACATATAGCTCATTTTATAGAGACTGTGTCTGTTCCCCGAATAGTGAGATCAAAGAATAAATTCATTTATAGCCCTCGAAATAATCTAATCACAGTTATACCTGAAAAACACCAAATAATAAAGAAAAACAATTTCTAAAGTTTGGGCTTCTCAACATTAGATCCCTTGCACAGAAAGCACTTATTGTTAATGAAATGATCTCAGATTATAGTTTTGATACACTCTGCCTTACTGAAACCTGGCTTAGGCCAAATGAATTCATTAGTCTGAATGAGTCCACTCCGTCAGGCTTTTGCTATAAGCATGAGCCCCGTAAGACTGGTCGTGGAGGTGGTGTTGCAACTATTTATAGCAACTCTCTTAACGTTACTCAAAAAACAGGACCCAGGTTTAACTCATTCGAAGCGCTTGTCCTTAATGTTACACTTACAGACATGAATAAAAAATCTCTACTATATCTTGCGCTGGCCACCGTATATAGACCCCCGGGGCCCTACGCCGATTTTCTTAAAGAGTTTGCACATTTACTCTCAGACCTACTGATTAATTATGACAAAGTGTTGATTGTAGGAGACTTTAACATTCATGTAGACGATTCCAATGATGCCTTAGGACTCGCATTTATGGATTTATTAAATTCTTTTGGGGTTAAACAAAACATTACTAGACCAACTCATCGTTTTAACCATACACTAGATTTAGTTATATCACATGGAACAGATGTCACTGATATAGCTGTTTTACCTCAAAGTGATGATATCACAGACCATCACCTCTTAGTGTACACTCTACCTGTAGAACATATTAGACACGTCTCCCCTCGTTATCGACTCGGTAGAACTATTATCCCGACCACTAAAGACAGATTCACAAGTAATCTACCGGATCTGTCTCAACTTCTCACCAGACCCCTAAATACAGATGACTTAGATGAATTAACTAACAGCATAGGCACTATTTTCACCAGCACACTAGACACTGTTGCTCCCATCCGATTAAAAAGGGTCAGAGATAAAACATCTGCACCATGGTATAATAGTCACACTCACGCCCTCAAGAGAGCAACCCGTAACCTAGAGCGAAAATGGAGAAAAACTAAATTAGCAGTCTTTAGAATTGCGTATAAAAACAGTATGTCTAACTATAGACAGGCTCTAAAAGCTGCTAGGGCTGAGCATTTGAGCAAACTTATAGAAATAAACCAAAACAATCCCAGATTCTTATTTAGTACAGTGGCTAGACTGACAAAACATCAGATATCTGAAGAGAGTACTCCATCACAGCTTAATAGTGAGGACTTTATGAACTTTTTCACCGACAAAATCGATAGTATCAGGAATAAAATAATGGATGTTCAACCTTTGACAGCATCCGGTAATCTAGTCCAACCTAAAGCTCCACATTCAAAGCTACAATGCTTTACAGGTATAGGGCAGGAAGAGCTGTATAAACTTATCACCACGGCTAATTCAACAACATGTTTGTTAGATCCAATTCCAACTAGATTACTGAAAGAAGTGATACACACAGCTGGAGAGCCTCTCCTCAACATTATTAATTCCTCGTTATGTTTAGGTCACGTCCCTAAACCTTTCAAGCTGGCAGTTGTTAAGCCTCTTCTTAAGAAACCTAAACTAGACCCTAATGACTTATTAAATTACAGACCGATTTCAAACCTTCCCTTTATATCTAAAATATTAGAAAAGGTTGTGTCTACTCAATTATGCTCCTTCTTACAGGAAAACAATATCCTTGAAGAATTTCAGTCAGGTTTCAGGCCCCATCATAAGCACAGAAACTGCACTAGTTAAGATCACAAATGACCTGTTTTTAGCTTCGGACCAAGGCTGCATCTCAATATTAGTTTTACTTGATCTTAGTGCTGCATTCGACACTTTAGATCATAACATTCTCATAGACCGCTTACAAAATCACATAGGTATTCAGGGACAGGCATTAAAATGGTTCAGATCCTACCTGTCTGATCGATACCATTTTGTAGATTTAAATGGAGAAATGTCCAGTGTAATGCCAGTGGAATATGGGGTCCCACAAGGTTCGGTTTTAGGACCTCTGCTTTTCTCAATATACATGCTTCCCTTAGGCAACATCATTAGAAGGCATGGGATTAGTTTCCATTGTTACGCTGACGATACACAGTTATATATCTCATCAAAACCAGATGAAATATCTAAACTGTCTAGATTAACAGAGTGCGTTAAAGATATTAAAGACTGGATGACTGATAATTTTCTATTACTAAATCCTGATAAGACGGAGATATTACTGATTGGTCCAAAAACCAGTACACAGAAGCTCTCACAATTCAACCTGTACTTAGAAGGATGTTCTATTACTACTAGCTCTACAGTGAAAGACCTGGGTGTAATATTAGACAGCAGTTTGTCCTTTGAAAAACATATTTCCGATATTACAAAAATAGCCTTCTTCCACCTCAGAAATATCCCAAGCTTAGGAACATTTTATCTGTATCTGATGCAGAAAAGTTTGTTCACGCATTCATGACCTCCAGACTGGACTATTGTAATGCGTTATTTGGTGGTTGTCCTGCATCCTCAATAAACAAGCTACAGTTAGTCCAGAATGCAGCTGCTAGAGTCCTTACCAGGTCAAGAAAGTATGACCATATAACCCCAATATTATCATCCCTGCACTGGCTACCTGTTAAGTTTAGAATTGATTATAAACTAGCACTTCTTACATACAAGACTCTAAATGGTTTAGCTCCCACGTATCTAGCCAGTCTTCTAACACATTACAATCCATCACGCTCCCTAAGATCTCGAAACTCCGGACTTCTGGTAGTTCCCAGAATATCAAAGTCTACAAAAGGGGGGAGAGCTTTTTCATATTTAGCTCCTAAACTTTGGAACAGTCTTCCTGACAGTGTTCGGGGCTCAGACACAGTCTCCCAGTTCAAACATAGACTAAAGACATATCTCTTTAGCCAGGCATACACCTAATAAATCCCATAACTTTGTACTCCAATACATCCGATTAGATGCACATCATCATCTAGTGCCTCCTAATATCATGAATAGCAGCTACGCTAATCCCTTTCCATTTGTTTCCCTTCTTCTACCCACCCCCGAGTCACACAGAGATTGTGCCAGCTCCGGTGGCATCCAGAGATGGTCCAGCTCCCGCCGGGTTCTGCTTTCTGAGGACTGGAGTATTCAAAGCAGCACTGCCAACCCTATTGGACATTTAAGTCAAAAACTTACAGCACCTGGTATTCCCATACAGTCTCCCAGTCAAATACTAACCAGGCCCGACTCTGCTAAGCTTCCGAGATCAGACGAGACGGCGTTCTCAGAGTGGTATGGCGTAAGCGAGAGAATTTTTGATAAGGATTTTTTATTTTCGAATGTATTTCTTTGTTTGGGGTTTTTTGTTTGTTTTATGTTTTTGTTTGTTTGTTGCCAATAAGCAAGAGATGTGCGAAAAGAAGCCTATTTATTTGTTTGTATTTGTTTCTATGTACATTTTATTTGGTTGTTTGTTTTTTCAA
>JAUCMX010000205.1:0-17472 GCA_033459395.1 Hemibagrus guttatus | reverse complement strand
GGGGTTGATCTGTCGGATGATAGTGAAGGGACCAATGAATCTAGGGCTCAGCTTCCTACAGGGCAGGCACATCTTGATGTCCCGGATTGACAGCCAGACCTTCTGTCCTGGTTGGTATTTGGGTGCCTGGGACCATCGAAGGTCCGCTGTCGTCCTGCGCCTGCGAAGTGCTCTTTGGAGCTGTAGATGCGCTGAGTCCCAGACCCTCTCGCTTTCCCGGAACCAGTAGTCTATGGCCAAAACATCTGAGGGCTCTCCATCCCACAGGAACAGGGGAGGCTGGTAGCTGAGCACACATTGAAAGGGAGTGAGGCCGGTGGTGGGCTGACGCAGAGAGTTTTGGGCGTACTCGGCCCACCCTAGAAACTGGCTCCAGGATTCTTGGTGGTTGTGGCAGAAGGTACGCAGGAAGCGGCCGACCTCCTGAATTTTTCTCTCTGTTTGCCCATTCATCTGGGGATGGTAACCCGAGGAAAGGCTTACAGTCACACCTAGATGCTTGAAGAAGGTCCTCCAGACCCTGGAGGTGAACTGTGATCCCTGGTCCGATACTATATCCTCGGGTAACCCGTAGTATCGGAACACGTGATTGAACAGACACTCCGCGGTGTCCATGGCTGTGGGTTGTCCCAGCAGGGGAATAAAGCGGCAGGATTTGGAGAATCGGTCTATGATCACGAGGACGCACGTACATCCCCCAGAGACTGGAAGGTCTGTTATAAAGTCTACCCCTAGGTGTGACCATGGGCGATTGGGAATGGGCAGGGGTAGAAGTTTTCCAGCTGGTAGATGGCGCAGACTCTTTGAGATGGCACACTCTCGGCACCCTTGGACGTACCTTCTGATGTCTGCTACCATGTTGGGCCACCAGAAACGCTGTTTCAGGAGCGAGAGGGTTCCATTGATCCCGGGATGGCCAGTGCCCAGAGACGCATGCTAGGAGTGGATGAGAGCAGTGCGTTGCGCGCGTGGAGTGAACTGCAGCCCTTGGGGGCACCCAGGCTGGGTGTCGGTGGGAGCACTCGGCTCGGGGAGCGTTTCCTCTGACCAAGAGATGGGGCTGGCAAAGAGTTTTTCGGGGAGGATGGACTCGGGTTCTTCACTGGTTTCATCCCGGCTGTGAATGCGTGACAAGGTGTCCGCCTTGATGTTTTTTGATCCTGGACGATAGGATATGGTGAAGTGAAACCTGGTGAAGAACAGAGCCCATCGGGCTTGACGGGGGTTCAGTCTCTTCGCAGCCCGTAGGTATTCCAGGTTCTTATGGTCGGTGAGGACTATAAAGGGGTATTTTGCTCCCTCGAGCCAGTGTCTCCACTCTTCCAGGGCGAGCTTGATGGCGAGCAGCTCCCGGTTGCCGATATCATAATTTACCTCTGCCAGGCTGAGTTTTCGTGAGAAGAAGGCACATGGGTGAAGTTTTCGGGGGTTCCCCTGCTGCTGAGATAAAACCGAGGCGTCGACTTCGACGATGAACGGAAGCTCTGGGTTGGGGTGAACCAGGAGGGGAGCGGTGGTAAGAGCGGTTTTGAGCTTGTCGAAGGCCTGAGTGGCGGCTGGGTTCCAGGTTAACGACTTGGGCTTATTTTGAAGAAGGCTGGTGAGCGGGCTGGTGATGGAGCTGTAGTCTTGAATAAATCGCCAGTAGAAGTTCTCAAAGCCTAGAAATCTTTGGAGGTCTTTAACAGATGTGGGGATGGGCCAGTTCCGGACAGCGGCTACTTTCTTCTCATCCATGCGGACGCCACTGCGGTCGATGACATATCCAAGGAACTGTATGGAGGACTGGTGGAAGACACACTTCTCGGCATTGAGGAATAGTTGGTTCCTTAGATGTTGCAGGACCTCCGCAACGTGCCGGCGGTGTTCGGCCATGCTCCGGGAGTAGATCAAAATGTCGTCGATGTACACCAGAGCCGACTTGTGAAGGAACTCCCGGAGCACCTCATGCATAAAATCCTGGAACACGGAGGGGGCGTTGACAAGTCCGTAAGGCATGACCAAGTACTCGTAATGGCCGGTGGGGGTCACAAACGCGGTCTTCCACTCATCCCCCTCTCGTATTCTGATGAGGTTGTAGGCGCTGCGGAGGTCCAGCTTGGTGAACTCAGTGGTGCCGCGAAGGCGCTCCAGCGCTGAAGGGACAAGAGGAAGGGGGTACCTGAACTTGACTGTGATTTTTTTGAGAGCCCAGTAGTCAATGCAGGGTCGTAAGCCGACGTCCTTCTTGGCCACAAAGAAAAAGCTTGAAGCAGCAGGGGAGGCGGACGGGCAAATGTAGCCTTGGGACAGAGCCTCCTTTATGAATTCTTCCATGGCCTTCTCCTCTGGGATGGACAGGGAATAGATCTTCCCTCTGGGCACTGGTTCACCTGGAATGAGGTCAATGGCACAGTCCCATGGCCGATGTGGGGGTAGCTTGGAGGCCTTTCTGGGACAGAAGACATCATGGAAGTGGGAGTAGCAGGCCGGGATGGTCGTCATACATGCTTCGAGGGGGCTTTCCACGGACGTGGCATGAACCGGGATTTCGTGAGGACGTGGGGATTCTGGAATTTGGAGTTTAGGAAAGCAGCCCACGAAACATTGCTCTCCCCACTTCATGATTTCTCCTGTCTTCCAGGAAAGGTTGGGGTTATGTTGCTCCAGCCAGGGGCGGCTCAAGACGATGTCAGCCGTTGAGTCCTCCAGAACCAGCAGATAGATCTCCTATGTGTGCAGAGCCCCGACCTGGAGGTGAAGAGGACCAGCAAGGCAACGTACCTTCTGAAGGGGTTTCCCGGTTACTGCGTGAATCTGGTAGACCTTTCGGCATGGCGGTGGTTTTTAGGCTGAGCTGGCGGCAGAGGGTACTGGAGATGAAGTTCCCCGCTGACCCAGAATCGAGCAGTGCATGGGCTGAAAGACATAAATCAGTGGTAGCGAGATTGACTACAATAGTGAGTGGCTTCATTTTATTAAGTACTGGTAGAAGAACACTCACCATCGATTGCGCCGGGCGGCTGGGGCATTCCGCGATGAAATCCCCCGAACGGCCACAATAGAAGCACCGATTCTGGGTCAGCCTCCTCTGCCGCTCTCGCTGTCGCTCCGTGGTCGAGAGGTCTGAGTGCTCCAGGTGCATGGGCTCGCTGGCTGGTTCTGGGTAGCTGACGGGATCTGGCTGGCGGAGGGTGGTGGGGAGTAACGGCTGGTCCTGGTGCTCCTCGAGACACAGCTGCATACACGTAGCGAACCTGATGGAGAGCTGGATGAATTTCTCCAGCCCGATGGAGTCCTCGTATGCAGCGAGATGCAGCCGTACGCGGGGATCAAGACCCTGATGATACGTGGTGATCAGGGCTTGCTCGTTCCAGCCACTGGCAGCCGCGAGAGTTTGGAACTGTAAGGCATAATCAGAAACCAACATGACACCATGCTTTAATCTACATAATCTCTCACCTACCGACGAGTCCCATGCTGGTTTCCCAAAGACCTCCTTGAAATGCTCGATGAAGTTGGGCAGTGAGGTCACGATGGGGTTGTTTTGGGTCCAGATGGGTTCGGCCCAATGAAGGGCCTTCCCGTCGAGATGAGAGACTATGAAGACCACTTTGGCCCGATCATCAGGGTACAGGTGTGGCTGCATCTCCAGGGCCAGCGAACACTGCAGCAGGAATCCATTGCAGTCCTCCGCCGAGCCAGAGAAGGGCGCCGGGGTGGCCATGGGACTGGCGATCACCGGAGTCGCGGTGGAGGCGGAAGTGATTGCTGCCGTGCGGTCGCGGGAGCGCCGGTGAGTGTGCGGCGAAGCGCCTCGACCAGCTCGAAGACAGGATCCGAAGTGCTCTTCCCGATTGTTTCAGGCGGTGCGGGTCTGGTCTTCTGTTACGTACAGAAGGGGACGGAGGCACAGGTACGTTTTCAGTAGAGTTTATTGAGACAATCGGGATAGCGGGAAGCGTGCAGAGTGCGGTGAGTGCGAGCTGATTACTGTTCTTGGATACAAGGAATGCTGGAAGAGATCTGTGGCTTGAGTTGTTGTAGTGGGAGCGTGAAAGCGAGCTGGCGTGATGCGAGTTGAACCCCGGGGTAGGCGCTGGAAGCGCGGCATGGTCATAAAGAGCGGAGATCTCTAGAGATACAGGGAAAGAGGTTAGCATGAGAGTCCAAGCAGTTAACATCTGTAGTAGGGTTGTGTAACGAGACCGGACAAAAGCAGAGTGATCTGTGGTGGTATTTGTAGTGCTGTGAGGGAGGGTGTTGATGGTTCTCAGGTGTTGCTTATTAGAACTCAGGAGAGGGAGTGTGCTGTGGGTGTGTGCGTGGAGAGCCTGGCGTGTCTGTAACAATATGATACTTTATAAGAATATTATATTTATATTGTGTTTCTGCAGGTTTTTATCATAAATGTGCTTTTTATCATAAAAGTATGCTGTATGTGCATGCTATTAGAAAAAGCTCATATCCGTTTTTTTATTGTTAAAAAAATATATTTTAAATAAAATCATTTACATTACTCTATGTGTATTGTTTTTTATTAATTAAAAAAGTTGCTAACATTTGTTCTTAGGTTTTGTTTGCTCATCCATTTAGGGGACATAATATGACCTCTCTGTAATCAGTAACATTTTTACAATCTCTTTTCTTTCATTAGGGAAATAAAACTGCAATTATTATTTGCACCAATATTATGGATTTATTATTACACATCATATTACATTCATTTAGTGTATGATTCCTGGTTTATTGTTAACTGGGCCAAATTAAAACACACTGCTCATCCAAAAAAGTCACCTAGGTTTAACTAAGCAAATAGGTAAGAGCCTCCCATTGGATAATTACTGCATGGATGATTATGTTTCAGCTGGCAACAAGTTATTTAACCCTAACTAATGCATGGAGTAGCTTCTCATTTCTTAAACAACCATGTCCGAAGACACATCCTGTGGTCGTGGAAAAGATATTAATCTGTTTCAGAAGGGTCAAATTATTGGCACGCATCAAGCAAAGAAAATATCTAAATAGATTCCTGAAACTACTAAAATTTGGTTAAGAACTGTCCAACGCATTATTAAACACTGGAAGGATAGTGGGGAACCATCATCTTTGAGGAAGAAATGTGGTCGGAAAATATCTTGAATGATCGTGATCGGCGATCACTTAAAACTTTCACCTTTGGTGAAATCAAATCGTAAAAAAACAACAGTAGAACTCACGGCTATGTTTAATAGTGAAAGTAAGAGCATTTCCACACGCACAATGTGAAGGGAACTCAAGGGATTGGGACTAAACAGCTGTGTATCCTTAAGAAAACCACTTATCAGTGAGGCTAATCGGGGAAAAAAGGCTTCCATTTACTAGGGAGCATAAAGATTGGACTCTGGAGCAGTGGAAGAAGGTCATGTGGTCTGATGAGTCCAGATTTACCATGTTCCAGAGTGATGGGCACATCAGGGTAAGAAGAGAGGTGGATGAAGTGATGCATCCATCATGCCTAGTGCCTACCATACAAGCCTGTGGGGGCAGTGCTATGATTTGGGGTTGCTGCAGTTGGTCAGGTCTAGGTCCAGCAACGTTATATCCAAAGAAAGGTCAGCTGACTACCTGAATATACTGAATGACCAGGATCTTCCATCAATGGATTTCTTCTTCCCTGATGGCATGGGCATATTCCAAGATGACAATGCCAGGATTCAACTTGTGAAAGAGTGGTTCAGGGAGCATGAGACATCATTTTCACACATGGATTGGCCACCACAGATTCCAGACCTTAACCCCATTGAGAATCTTTGGGATGTGCTGGAGAATACTTTGCGCAGCTGGCAATGTATTCAATGTATTTTAAACAATAAATAAAATAAAATCAAATAAAAAAAACATTCTGTTATTAGATTATTAAAAAGTATTTAATTTGTTCACTTCTTGTTCCATGTAGAAATGATGTGAGGTTTATCCAGAATATTATTATAACACACATTGAGAGAGAGAGAGAGTCTATCTGAGCTCACCCTATAAGCTATACTATTTTCAAAGCATGATGCTACCACCACCATGTTTCCCTATGGAGCTGATGCTCTCGGGCGACTTGTAGTTCATTTCTTGTAGGTGTGAAGCAAGCTCAGATGAGAGAGAGTGCTGGACAAAATGGAGCCTACAGTATGCACATTGTACTACATTACAGGATTTATTAATCTTTGAAATGTACTTAAAATGAATTCTAATATAGTATAACAAGAGAAACATTATCATCTCCTGTTTATAATGAATCACTCAACATTTCTTCATTCTTACTAACATCTGTGTTCTAACATTTAGCTAGAACAAACGGGATCAGTGAATTTTACAGGAATGACAGAAGACACAATGTTCATATACAATCACTCTCATGCACTCTTTTGGGACATTTTATAGACTCTGTCTGAATCCCTGTTTTCTGCCTTCACATGAATTTGAAATCAACACACTTTACTGAACACAAAACAGCATTAAAGACAATTGTTAGAAACATTCACATTAAATAGAATATAGTGACATTTTCTAAAACTGTTTTTATTTCCTAACCTGATAATCTCATATTTATTGGAACTAAAGATAAATGTACAAACTAATGATAATGAAGTTAAACTTTTATTAAAAGGTCATTACTCACATCAGTGTCTGTAGTTTGTAATGTTCATCATCCTTAAGAGCAGAGAGCAGCTTTTTTCCTGAGTCTCCTAGATTATTCCAGGACAGATCCAGGTCTCTCAGGTGTGAGGGGTTTGATCTCAGAGCTGAAGTCAGAGCAGCACAGCCTTCATCTGAGACACCACACTTATACAACCTGTAGAGAGACACAATAACACACTCTTCATCAACAGATTTTTATTATATAAGGTATAATTAACACTGAGCAATACAGAAAAGAAAAGAATTGAAAAGAAAAGAAAAGAAAAGAAAAGAAACACACAAGTTGACTGTAGAAAGGGACCAATGAGCTGAAAGAGGTTTGTTCATTTACCAGTTCTTTATGTAGCATGTACACATGCACACACACCGCTACTTTTAGAAATGTTGGTGTATGATGTGTAATTTAAACTGTGCCTCCTACTGGTCGTGATTTTGTGTGTGTGTGTGTGTTTTGTGTTCAGGCGGAGCTACAGTGGGGCAAAAAAGTATTTAGTCAGCCACCAATTGTGCAAGTTCTCCCACTTAAAAAGATGAGAGAGGCCTGTAATTTTCATCATAGGTACACTTCAACTATGAGAGACAGAATGAGAAAAAAAAATCCAGAAAATCACATTGTCTGATTTTTAAAGAATTTATTTGCAAGTTATGGTGGAAAATAAGTATTTGGTCAATAACAAAAGTTCATCTCAATACTTTGTTATATACCCTTTGTTGGCAATGACAGAGGTCAAACGTTTTCTGTAAGTCGCCACAAGGTTTTTACACAGTTTGGCCCATTCCTCCATGCAGATCTCCTCTAGAGCAGTGATGTTTTGGGGCTGTCGCTGGGCAACACGGATTTTCAACTCCCTCCAAAGATTTTCTATGGGGTTGAGATCTGGAGACTGGCTAGGCCACTCCAGGACCTTGAAATGCTTCTTACGAAGCCACTCCTTCGTTGCCCGGACGGTGTGTTTGGGATCATTGTCATGCTGAAAGACCCAGCCACGTTTCATCTTCAATGCCCTTGCTGATTGAAAGAGGTTTTTACTCAAAATCTCACGATACATGGCCCCATTCATTCTTTCCTTTACACGGATCAGTCGTCCTGGTCCCTTTGCAGAAAAACAGCCCCAAAGCATGATGTTTCCACCCCCATGCTTCACAGTAGGTATGGTGTTCTTTGGATGCAACTCAGCATTCTTTCTCCTCCAAACACGACAAGTTGAGTTTTTACCAAAAAGTTCTATTTTGGTTTCATCTGACCATATGACATTCTCCCAATCCTCTTCTGGATAATCCAAATGCTCTCTAGCAAACTTCAGACGGGCCCGGACATGTACTGGCTTAAGCAGGGGGACACGTCTGGCACTGCAGGATTTGAATCCCTGGCGGCGTAGTGTGTTACTGATGGTAGCCTTTGTTACTTTGGTCCCAGCTCTCTGCTGGTCATTCACTAGGTCCCCCCGTGTGGTTCTGGGATTTTTGCTCACCGTTCTTGTGATCATTTTGACCCCACGGGGTGAGATTTTGCGTGGAGCCCCAGATCGAGGGAGATTATCAGTGGTCTTGTAGGTCTTCCATTTTCTAATAATTGCTCCCACAGTTGATTTCTTCACACCAAGCTGCTTACCTATTGCAGATATTGTCTTCCCAGCCTGGTGCAGGTCTACAATTTTGTTTCTGGTGTCCTTTGACAGCTCTTTGGTCTTGGCCATAGTGGAGTTTGGAGTCTGACTGTTTGAGGTTGTGGACAGGTGTCTTTTATACTGATAATGAGTTCCAACAGGTGCCATTAATACAGGTAACGAGTGGAGGTCAGAGGAGCCTCTTAAAGAAGAAGTTACAGGTCTGTGAGAGCCAGAAATCTTGCTTTTTTGTAAGTGACCAAATACTTATTTTCCACCATAATTTGCAAATAAATTCTTTAAAAATCAGACAATGTGATTTTCTGGATTTTTTTTTCCTCATTCTGTCTCTCATAGCTTGAAGTGTACCTATGATGAAAATTACAGGCTTCTCTCATCTTTTTAAGTGGGAGAACTTGCACAATTGGTGGCTGACTAAATACTTTTTTGCCCCACTGTACAGTGTCAGAAGTTGATAGTGTGTGATGAGAGGAGAGCGAGAGCTTGTCCTGAACCGCTACAAAAAACACAAAGAGGAACATAAAGCACAAACTGACAGGAGGGAAAGTCACAAAATACACACAACAACGTGAGTCACAACTACACACAACTACACACACTATACACAACTATACAAAACTATACACAACTAGAGAGAGACAGAGAGAGAGACAGAGAGAAATAGACAGACAGAGAGAGAGAGAGAGAGAGAGAGAGAGAGAGAGAGAGAGAGAGAGAGAGTAGATAGCCATGTTCGTCTGGCCCAGGATAAAACAGATCAGTTGACACTTGAACCTTTCTTTTTGTGTATTTAAAACAAAGGATGAAAACCTGTGGGGTAAAAACCATGTTAAAGCACTTGCTATACTCAAAACATAAAAAGTGGACAAAGCCTAAAACAGTTCATAAAAGCATGAAACACTGGTTATCTCTGTAAACAAGAAGGACACTCATGTGTGACCTCTGGGTTTAAAACACAGATAAAAGCATTTACAGAAACAATGCCATGCAGTATTCTCCACTGCAGGTCACCTGTTCTTTTAGTTAACGGTGGTTTGTACAATGTTCGCCACTCTGGCTTTACATGATTATTCAGCCCAAGGACACTGCGCCAGGGCGTGTCTACCCTCCTGTCTAACCATCTCTTGTTATACACTTTGACACACAGCTTGTAGAGACTCTTACCAGAGGCCGTGTTAAGACCTATAGCTGTTTTTTCCTCATCTCCCAGAAGGGGACCCGAGACCTCTGACCGATTGGGTACAATAGTTAGTGTTGTGTTCGTGGATGGGCCGAGGCAGCGTACTGATCACACAGCGTAGCAGGTACCAAACTGAACTTTATTGAGCACTCGCACAGTGTCAAACCCCCTGCTTAGGGGCGTGGCTCACTCAGTAGCGATCTCACTAATCAGGTATCACCACATCTCCCCCTCCCAAAACAATGGACTTTGCGAACCCAAGAATGTTACTATTTGTGGTATAATAAACATACTGTACCCATTTTAACCAATTCTAAGCACATGCTATGCTTCTCTAATGTAAAAGAAAATTATTGCTTTAAGAACATCTTTTATCCCAACATTTTGTCTTTCACATTCCTGTACAATTTCAAATTTTTTTTTCCTTTTCACATTAACATTGTGTTTTTCTTTTTTTTTTTTTTTTTGCATTAAAAAATAATACGCTTCTGTGGGACTCTTTTCCTGCACCCCGGTTGCCTGGCGACTGCACCCCTCCCCCGCTCTTAATTTATGATGCGGTGGGTAAGCGCGTGCTGACCCGCTTGCTGACTTTCCTTTTTTTTTCTTGTTGGAAACAGCAAAAACTATGCTCTTACTTTAGCGTTTCTTCTCCCGCGGCGTTAACTGACTTATTCAACAGTTCATCGTTTGTTGGAGACTGTTCTAGCCGCTTCTGACACCATGTTGTGTTCGTGGATGGGCCGAGGCGGCGTACTGATCACACAGCATAGCAGGTACCAAACTGAACTTTATTGAACACTCGCACAGTGTCAAACCCCCTGCTTAGGGGCGTGGCTCACTCAGTAGCGATCTCACTAATCAGGTATCACTACAGTTAGAACTGGACTGGGCTCACCCTCCACAGGGCTGACCACCCCAGAGCAGTAGTCCCTGAGCTGCATGTGCTCCTCAGATGTGAGTGCTGACCGCCATCTCTATAAAAGCTGTGCAACCACGCATACAGACTTCACCCATATCTGTGTGGCTATATCGTTTGAGCGAGCAAAGTCTGGTCCTGACGGTTCCAACAACTATAGCAGTGTCACAGTCCTTCTGGAGATCAATGCTGTGGTTAAGGCTGGAGAAATCCTGCTCGTGAAATCCAGCCAAGCACCGTGGATGAGAGGTTCATCGAGAAGCCAGCAAAGTGATGAACAGTCCTCCCTCTGCACTCTGAAATGGTTAAAAACTTTAAAAATCCCTTAATAAAAAGCAGGTAATCCAGCTAGGCTTAGTTGCTTATGTGTCCATTAAAAACAGTGACTGTACAGACCCCATGCTCCCACTGTGTGTAGTTTGTAGCTGCTCTCCATGAGAGATTCTCTGGGCCAGTGAGGAGCTTCTGTACAAAACAAAGATGAAATGCTACAGTCCTGCTGGATAAGTGAACAAGTCCTTGTCCGCTCTCTTCCTTGGGTAGGTATAGGATGCTCTGTGGTAACCAGTGCAGCTTAACCAAGAAAAAATCCACCATCAGAAGTTCAGTTGACAAAGAGAAGAAAGCCTAATCCGGCAAAACCTGAAGGCCTGTGAAATATGAAATAAACGGTTGCCATTTATGAAAAAAACCTGGAAGTATTACCTCTTACTGTATATTTAATTTTCTCAAGCTTAATAAAAAATGCTGTCTTTTAGCCATTTTGAGTGAAATGTTGGGCAAAGGACTTCCACTGAAGAAGGCAGTGATGTCTGGCCAACAATTATGTGAAACTAATAACTTCCTTTTGCATAGAGTTTAAGTGAGATGATTCATCTGGAAGTCCAAAAATAGCAATCAATGGGCAGGGTTGTAAATGTACTCCCAGAATAGTGGACATTGTACTGAAATAACCTGACCAATAATTATTTAGCAGTGGACAGAAAAAAACATGTGACTCAGGTGACATTGTGAGTTAGAGCATCTGTCACATTTGTCTTCAACATCTGGGTAAATTTGAGACAGTCTATATTTTGAAAAGTGCACCCTGTAAATGACCTTAAACTGGATAAGTGCGAGCCAAGCACATGAGACAGTACCTAAACTACTCACAACACTATCCCACCATTTGTCCCTAAGCTGAACTCCCAGTTCCCCTTCCCAAGCATCCTTTGTTTTGAAGGTAGTTTGATCACAAAAATCCAGAATACATTGATAGATATCAGAAACAGCATCTTTTTATTGTGATTTAAAAGTAAGCAAACTTTCCCACTGTTGGAGAGGAGGAGATGAGGGAAAGCAAAGAAAAGATTTTCGGACGAAATGCCTAACTTGAAAAAATCTAAAGAGGTGGTTGTTGGGTAACCCATACAATGACAGTAAACTAGCAAAACTGTTAAAAAATCCCTCTGAGTATCAAGAAAACAGTGTATACAGTATACGTTTCCTAGATTGATACCAGATTTTTAAAGTGTTAAATACAGCGGAATTTTTAACATACGAAGAAATTTTAATTGGAAGAGAAGAATATATAAGAGCAGATATAGAGGATGAGGAAGAACATGACTGGGCCCTTTAGGTCCTTTAGGTCCATTAAGATGGCGCTGGTGAGGTCGGCTGCGATTACAACTGCTCTGACCTCTTTTGCTTTGTTTTTGTTTTTTAAGTTAACTTCCACTAACTCTAAACCGGTAAATTTTTCACAATTGAGTACATAAGGTATGACAGAGAGGCCCTTATTTCTATTGGTATACAATGTACTCACAATTTGACGTTTTTAAACCCGGATCCAAGCTGGCCGTGTGAGATCCTGAGAGAGAACAAAGGACGCGACCCGAAGCAACGGCCACGGGGGAAACGAGCCGGAGTCAGGAACAGACTGAGAGCCCGTGCACACTGCACACCTCTGCCTAGCATCCTGCTTGCCAGTGTCCAGTCGCTGGAAAACAAGCTCGATGATCTCAGGGCCAGGGTAAAGTTCCAGAGAGACATTTGAGACTGCAATCTCCTCTGCTTCACCGAGACATGGCTGAACCCATGTCTCCAATGGACAGAGCACTGGAATTGGGGAAGTCAAGGGAAGGGGGTGTGTGTTTAATAGTGAACAGCAGCTGGTGTAACAATGCAACAATCTCTGTTGCGCTTTTAAAGCGTGAGTGGACCAGCGCCCCCTGCACTGTTGCATCCAACAAATCATCCAATACATTTCTTTTCTTTTTGAGAGCCTCAATGTGGCTTCGATTTCCTGTAGACTCCACCAAACCCTGGAGTTCCACTACCTCAATCCCTAGAGCTCTAAGTGATCTGGTGATGTCCTTAACATTTGAATGTGCACTTTTGCCACATCCCACCACTCTTGCACTGATGTAAAAGCTGACTTCTGAAGCCTAAAAGTGTCCCAAAAAAAAAAAATAACCTCTCTAAATTAACCATCCAAAAGTGCTGCATTAAAATGCCAGTATGTGCTATGTGGCTTTACATTGCTCTTCTTAAAAGTGCACTGTACCATAATTCATTCATTCATTGTCTACCGCTTATCCGAACTATTCTCGGGTCATGGGGAGCCTGTGCCTATCTCAGGCATCATTGGGCATCAAGGCAGGATACACCCTGGACGGAGTGCCAACCCATCGCAGGGCACACACACACTCTCATTCACTCACACAATCACACTCTACGGACAATTTAGAGATGCCAATCAACCTACAATGCATGTTTTTGGACTGGGGGAGGAAACCGGAGTACCCAGAGGAAACCCCAGAGGCACGGGGAGAACATGCAAACTCCACACACACACAGCGGAGGCGGGACTCGAACCCCCAAACCCGGAGGTGTGAGGCAAACGTGCTAACCACAGACCCAGCTGCTGGAGAAATGGATACAGAGGGCCCATCTGCCTCTGTATCACCACTGCAAACATTTGGCCCAGTCTGCTCAGCCTGCCTGTCTGTCATCCTGTCCATTTTAACCTTCTCTGGACATGCACAAACCAAGTGTTAAAAGAGTTAAACCATTTCATGCCAGAGTCAGTAGTCACAAACACAGTATAATCAAAGCCATCCCAACTAAATTTCATAGCTAAGTCTAGCACCTCCACACCATTGTTCAACATGTACACCATGTACACCAGTCTCCTAAAGGAAACTATCATTGAGTTTCTTAACTCAAGTGCTTTACTGCCCATGTGGATTTTTCTAATAGGGGTAACCATTTTGCCATCGAGGGAGAGCTCTTTTGCAATGGTGTCATTTTCAAGAAAGGAGAAACACTGGACAAAATAATTTTCATTGATGGAGTACTGAGAGGGAGCACCATTACCAGAGAATCATTAATTGCTACTTTCTGCTTCACAACTTCGTTAACTTTGTTCACAGATTTAAAAAAAAAAATCATATTTGCACTGTTCATATGGGAAGCCGCTAAAATGTTGCTGTACCCGACTAACTTGCCGACCACTAACACACACTCCTCCATGCTAAGGTTGCATGCAATCCTCACATCATGCTGGCATGTGAGAAACTCGTACAAGCTATCGTCCACCTTTGCCATGCTTCCGGCACAAAGTGTTGCAAAGGATAGGCTACCTCACATGCAGCTCCTAAACTCACATCCAGGACCATCAAACCCTCAACCACCAACACACGAGACTGAACCACCAAGACACCAGACTGAACCACCAAAACCCTAGACAGAACCACCAAGACCACAGACAGAACCACCAAGACCCCAGACTGAACCACAAAGACCCCAGACAGGACCACCAAGACCCCAGACAGAACCACCAAGACCCCAGACAGAACCATCAAGACCACAGACAGAACCACCAAGACCCCAGACAGAACCACCCAAGACCCACAGACAGATTCACCAAGACCCCAGACAGAACCACTCAAGACCCCAGACAGAACCACAAAGACCCCAGACAGAACCACCAAGACACCAGACAGAACCACCAAAACCCCAGACTAAACTACATAATTGTGATGTGAAAACAGGTACTGCCTCAGAAAAACGTCCTACAAAATCTCCAACATACTCATACACTGATGCAGACTTTGTCATATTAATTGACTCAAATGGAAAATTCCTAGATGAAGAAAAGCTCTTCCCTGGTGGTCGAGTTACTAAACTGTGGCGTCCCAGGAACAGCAATGCACTTGAGCTTATCACCAAGACCATCTCCAATGAGCCAAGCCACATCATTATTCACACTGGTACTAATGATCTAAGATCACAACAGGAAATAGTGGCTGAATCTATCAAAAGAGTGGCGCAAGCTGCTATAAATTCCCTTCCTCCAAAATAATAATCTCTACCCTTCTACCCAGGAGAAATTTTCACCCTGTCAACATCCAATGGGTAAATGCAAAGATCACCCATGGCTGTGAATCAATGGCAAACGTTCACCTGGCACACCACCCCAACCTCAACATCCACAGCCTTCTTGATTATGTTCACCTACACAAGGATGTGGTGTGCATGTTCGCAAAGAACCTTAAAGATGCAGCTCTTGGACGCAACCCAGATAGCCCTCAGAAGAACAACATACAACCCAGCCTCCACAGACAACCCTACTCACCAGCAATGAAGATCAGAGCGCAGCTACTAGACCATCACCAGAGTCCACCCCCTCGGCATCAACTACCCATTCATACACTCAGAGCAGCCCAAGTACAATGGTCCACCACCTCACCTAGACACCCCAGTACCAGCCCAGGTCAATAAAAATGGACAGGACCTGCTGCAGCTCTGTGAAAGCCTGGGTCTGTACATTGTAAATGGAAGGACATGAGGAGACTCTTTAGGCAAGTACATGTTCTGCTCAACTCTTGGTAACCGCACAGTAAACTATATGATAGCAGATTTAAACCCTTTCTAAGTCAGCACATTCACTGTTAAGCTACTAACCCCTCTGTCTGACCACAGCCAAATTACTGTGTTCATGTGACATATGGGTCAGTCAATTTAAATCAATTTATACTCCTAACAACAACAACAAAATGGAACAAAACATTCTCATTAAAAACTGAACACATTAGAACTGACAATAAAAGTTCCCCCAAATTCCCTGGACTCCCCCATTACTGAGCAGGAACTTTCAAAAACATTAGTCACTCTAAACCCCAAAAAAGCAAATGGACCTGACAGCATCCTCAATGAAAGCATTCAATTCACAAGTAAAAAAATTCCAATTGGCAATTCTTAAATGATTTAACATGATTGTGAGTGTAGGTTATTTCCCTGACACCTGGACTCGAGGTCTAATAACACCCATCTTCAAAAGTGAGATAAATTCAACCCTAATAATTACCTGGGCATCTGTGTGAACAGTAACCTGGGGAAGGTTTTATGCAGCATCATTAATTCCAGACTTATAGACTTCCTTATGAAACACAGTGTCTTGAGAAAAAGTATTTACACACTACACACCCTGACTGACCTACATGTTAACCAAAACAAAACCAAATATTTGCATGTTTCATAGATTTCCAAAAAAGCTTTTGATTCTATTTGGCCCAAAGGTTTATTTTATAAAAATTTATAAAAAGATCAAATCTATTATTTTTCAAAAATAAATAAACAAACAAACAAACATTAGATTAGATTCAACTTTATTGTCATTACACATGTACAAGTACAGGCAACGAAATGCAGTTTAGCATCTAACCAGAAGTGCGATGAGCAGCAAGTGCTTTATATACAGAAGTGTAGATAAACTAATATGTACAGATGCAGTACTATGGAGATAAAGTTGTGTATGTACAGTATTATCAACATCATATGCATGTATGTGCTATGGACATGATATACAGAATACTATGAATTATGTATAGATAATACAATATGTACAGATAAGGGCAGGTGTCCAGATAGGAGCTATGGATTATGTATAGATAATACAGTATGTATAGATGAGGGCAGATGTCCAGATAGGAGCATTGTAGATACAGGTGGATATATACAATTTTCTACATGATATATCAATATGATATATAGAGGTGTTTACTATGGACATAATATACAAAGTAATATTGACAATATACATATGTGCAATGAGCATATATACAGGAGATTAGTGCCATGTGCTTTCTTGTCTTTTTTTCTATCAGTAGCTATAAAATAGTCACCTTTTACCTGCCACTCAGCTAGATTTGCAGTTTCCATTCACCTATTGCTTTAGCTATGAGTAGCGTCTGTTTGAATGGCAAGAGCGAATTGGAGTTCTGTGATGTAATAGGATTGCATCATTGTGTTCTACTAGTCATCATTATTCTACTTGTACTTTTCCATTGCTTTTTTCTGCTTAGAATCTCTGTAAATTTAAAAAGCTTTAGTAATGTCAACATGTCAATTTATGATCTTGTTTTAATTTGTTGAAAGTGATGTAATTGCATGTAAACAACAGAATATCACTTTTTCACTTAAACAAAAGAAATCAACAATAATGAGTATTTCACCTGAGGAAAAAGACAACCTATGCCCTAATAGCAAGTGTTTCCCCCATTGGCTGAAATAACCTCATTGAGACATTTATTGTAGACATGGACTGGAAGAAAGTTTCCCCCATTCTTCAATGTAGACCTCTTTCAGCTGTGTGATGTTTGGGGGGTTTCTTGCATGCACAGTCTGTTTCTAATCACCCCACAGGATCTAAATGGGATTTAAATCTGGGCTTTCACTCGGTCATTCCACAATTCTCCATGTTTTACTTTTCAGACAATCCTTGGTGGAGTTACTGATATGTTTTGGGTCACTGTCATATTGCAAGGTTCAGTTCCACTTTAACTTCAAGTTTTTGACAGATGGTCTCACATGTTCCTTAAGCAGCTTCTGATACAATGTAGAATTCATCATGGATTCTACGATGGTGATCTGGCCAGGTCCTGCTGCAGCAAAGCATCCCCAAACTATAATAATAATGTTTTATTTATTTAGCGCCTTTCAGGAACCCAAGGACGCTTTACACCAAGTTGCTATATAAAATGAATACATATAAGTATATAGTCAGTATACAACATGTAATCAACCAGATGGAACAGACAAAGAAGGTTAAT
>JAUCMX010000204.1:0-17486 GCA_033459395.1 Hemibagrus guttatus | reverse complement strand
CATGTCCAAACCATCTTAATCTGGCCTCCCTAACTTTGTCCCCCAAACGTCCAACATGAGCTGTCCCTCTGATGTACTTGTTCCTAATCCTGTCCAATCTTGTCACTCCCAAAGAGAACCTCAACATCTTCAGCTCGGCTACCTCTAGCTCTGACTCCTGTCTCTTCCTCAGTGACACTGTCTCTAAACCATACAGCATGGCTGGTCTCACCACTGTCCTGTACACCTTCCCCTTGATTCTCGCTGATATTTTCTGATCACACAGAACTCCCGACACCTTTCTCCACCCATTCCAACCTGCCTGCACTCGCTTCTTTACCTCTTTCCCACACTCTCCATTACTCTGGACTGTTGACCCCAAGTACTTAAACTCCTGTACCTTCTTCACCTCTTCACCCTGTAACCTTACTGTTCCACTTCCCTCCCTTTCATTCACACACATGTACTCAGTCTTACTACGGCTGACTTTCATTCCTCTTCTCTCCAGCGCAAACCTCCACCTCTCCAGGTTTTCCTCCACCTGCTCCCTGCTCTCACTACAGATCACAATGTCATCTGCAAACATCATCGTCCAAGGAGACTCCTGTCTGACTTCCTCTGACAACTGGTCCATCACTATAGCAAACAGGAAGGGGCTCAGAGCCGATCCCTGATGCAGTCCCACCTCCACTTTGAACTCCTCTGTCTGACCTACAGCACACCTCACCACTGTCCTGCTCCACTCTGACATACTTCTCTGCTACTCCTGACTTCCTCATACAGTACCACAGCTCTTCTCTTGGCACCCTGTCATACGCTTTCTCCAAGTCTACAAACACACAGTGCAACTCCCTCTGACCATCCCTATACTTCTCCATCAAAATTCTCAGAGCAAAAATTGCATCTGTTGTGCTCTTTCTGGGCATGAAGCCATACTGCTGCTCACAAATTTCCACTACCTTCCTTAACCTAGCTTCCACTACTCTTTCCCATAGCTTCATTGTATGGCTCATCAACTTTATCCCCCTATAGTTGCTGCAACTCTGCACGTCACCCTTATTCTTAAAGATCGGCACTAACACACTTCTTCTCCATTCCTCAGGCATCCTCTCACTCTCTAAAACCCTGTTGAACAAACTAGTTAAAAATTCCACTGCTGCCTCTCCTAGACACTTCCAGACCTCCACCGGGATGTCGTCAGGACCAACTGCCTTTTCACTTTTTATCCTCTTCAAAGCCTTCCTGACTTCATCCTTTCTAATCTTATCTACTTTCTGTTCCACAGAGTTCACCCCTTCTACTCTTTTTTCCCTCTCATTTTCCTCATTCATCAGCTCCTCAAAGTACTCCTTCCATCTCCTCTGTACACTCTCCTCACTTGTGAGCACCCTTCCATCTCTATCCTTAACAACTCTAACTTGCTGCACATCCTTCCCATCTCAATCCCTCTGCCTAGCTAACCTGTACAAGTCCTTCTCTCCTTCTCTAGTGTCTAACCTAGTGTACAACTCGTCATATGCCTTCTGCTTGGCCTTAGACACCTCCCTCTTCACTCTGCGCTGTAACTCCTTGTATTCCTGTCTGTTCTCTTCAGTCCTGTCCATGTCCCACTTCTTCTTGGCTAACCTCTTCCTCTGGATACTATCCTGAACTTCCTCATTCCACCACCAAGTCTCCTTATCTTCTTTCCTCCTTCCCGATGACACACCCAGTGTAACGGAGCTCCGCTGGAGGCGGAAGTGTTCGGATCCATTCGCCGAACTGGCAATAGGGGACGAGCAAAGACTGAGTCGGAAACAGGCACAGAGTTCGGCAACGGTGTATTAAAGAAGGGCGTACAAACACACAAGAAGACAGAGAAACGGAAGTCCTTAAACAGTCCAGAATCAGTAAGCCAGCAATAGATACAACAGAGATAATCCAATAGAATAAACGTTAAACAGTCCAGTTCAGTAACAGCAAGTAATCCACACAGGTAATCCAAAAGAGAAATCAATAAACAATCCAAGTCATACACGAAAATCAATCCAATCATGAAACGCTCGGTAATCCCCATAGAAAAGATACTTCGCATCGCGCTGGAAGTGCGCAGTGTTTTTAAAGCCGGCGCGCACCCGGAAGTGAACTCAAAATACGGGCGAGGGCTCCCTCTCGCGGTCACCTCTAGCGTGAGTCGTGACACCCAGCACCTTTCTCCCTGTTTCCCTGATCACTTCTGCTGTAGTTTCCCAGTCATCTGGCAGCACTACCTGACCACCCAGAGCCTGCCTCAACTTCTGTCTAAATTCCTCACAACATTCCTCCTTTTTCAGCTTCCACCACTTGGTTTTCTTCTCTATCTTTGACCTCTTCGTCTTACAGACCATCAGAGTCATCCTACACACCACCATCCTATGCTGTCTGGCTACACTCTCTCCCACTACCACTTTACAGTCACTAATCTCTTTCAGATTGCCTCTTCTACATAGGATGTAGTCTACCTGTGTTCTCCTACCTCCACTCTTGTAAGTCACTCTATGTTCCTCCCTCTTCTGAAAATAAGTGTTAACCACAGCCATGTCCATCCTCTTAGCAAAGTCCACTACCATCTGTCCTTCAAGGTTCCTTTCCTTAAATCCAAACTTGCCCATCACCTCCTCATCACCTGTGTTCCCCTCACCAACATGTCCATTAAAATCCACTTCTATCACCACTCTCTCACCCATGGGAATACTCTCCTTCACCTCATCTAATTCACTCCAGAATCTCTCTTTCTCCTCTAACTCACAACCTATCTGTGGGGCATAACCACTAACAACATTCAACATCACCCCTTCAATCTCTAACTTCAGACTCATCACCTTGTCTGACACTCTCTTCACCTCCAGAACATTCCTCACAAACTCCTCCTTCAGGACCACATCTACCCCATTTCTCTTACTATCCACACCATAATAAAACAGCTTGAATCCTGCTCCTATACTACGAGCCTTGCTACCCTTCCACCTGGTCTCCTGTACACACAGTATATCCACCTTCCTTCTCTCCATCATATCAGCCAGCTCTCTACCTTTCCCTGTCATAGTACCAACATTCAGTGTTCCTATTCTCAGACCTACACTCTTACCTTTCCTCTTCTCTCTCTGTTTGTGCACTCTCCTCCCTCCTCTACTTCTTTGACCAACAGTAGCCCAATTTCCACCGGCGTCCTGTAGGTCAACGGCGCCGATGGCAGTCGTTGTTAACCCGGGCCTCGACCGATCCGGTATGAAATTTGTACTGACGATTCGCATGGTTAAATTTGGCAATGTTTTACGCCGGATGCCCTTCCTGACGCAACCCTCTCTATTTATCCGGGCTTGGGACCGGCACAAAAGTCACTGGACTGAGACCCCCATGGCTAGATTATATCCTTCTCCACATATCTACTAGATTTGTCTTCCCATTCATCCGGTGTCATATTCCAGTCACCTCCCATCAAAATAAAGTCTGTAGGGTGCAATGTTTTGAGCTCTGACAGCGTGAATGTGATATCTTCAAGCATTTGTTTATTTTGGGCATTAGTTTTATGTCCATACACATTTGTTAAGATAACTATCTTTGAAAACCACCATTAACCAATGACCTTGATCATCTGCCCTGTGTGTAATTATGTCACCTGAAAACCTGTTAAAACAGATTGCAACACCAGCAGACTTATTGGTCCCATGACTAAATAAAATTCAATCACCCCATTATTTAACCCTGAATTTGGCGTCTGCCTCAGAAGAATGAGTTTCTTGTAACAAAAGACAATTAGGTTTCTGCCCATTACAAAATAAAAGTCTTTCTTTAATCCTTTAGACTCCTCACATTTAATGAAGCAAGTGAAATTGAACAATTGAACATTTCTGAACAAAGTGAAAAAGCTAAATATATAAAACAAAATAAAAAAAGAACAATAAAGAACTTAGTTCAAAGCTTCTGTGTGCTGTTTCTCAATAACAAAACTAGTCCCATGACTGCTTAATACAGTCCTTTTAAATTTAGTGTAAACCGAACACACCTTCCTTCTGTGGTTTAACCAATCCATCGACCCAGGCTATGTGCCTATTCTTTTAAGCTAGCAGTTATCAAACCCGATTAAAAACCCAGACCTTGACCCCTGTCAGCTGTCCAACTATAGACCAATATCAAACCTGCCCTTTATCTCCAAGATCCTAGAAAAGGCTGTAGCACAGCAGTTATGTTCAGACCTACATAGGAATAACATTCAGGAAATGTATCAGTCAGGATTTAGGGCTCATCATAGCACAGAGACAGGGCTGGTTAAACTGGTAAATGACCTGTTACTGACCTGTGATCAGGGTTGTGTCTCCATACTCGTTTTACTCGATCTTAGTGCAGCTTTTGACACCACTGACCACACTATTTTACTCGATAGGCTAGAACATGTTGTTGGTGTTAAAGGAACAGCCCTCTCCTGGATCAAGTCTTATTTGACAGATCGTTATCAGTGTGTAGATCTAAATGGTGACTTCTCTATGCATACTAAGGTTATGTTCGGTGTTCCACAAGGTTCTGTCTTAGGCTCACGGATTTTCTCCTTATATATGCTACCCCTTGGTGCAAGTATTCATAAACATGGTATTAGCTTCCACTGTTATGCGGATGACACACAGCTATATGTTTCAGCTAAGTCAGATGAGAGACACCAGCTTATTAAGATTGAATAATGTGTAAAGGACATTAGACAGTGGACAGTCACTAACTTCCTCCTGCTTAACTCTGACAGATAGAGGTGCTTGTATTAGGAACACATGCAGCTAGAAGAAATCTTTCTGATTACAGAGTAACTGTGGATGGTCTTTCTGTTTCATCTCGTACAGCATTAAAAGATCTTGGTGTGATTACTGACTCTGGTCTTTCGTTTGAAGCTAAATATCACTAGAGTAGCCTTCTTCCATCATAGAAATATTGCTAAGATAAGGAATATGATGTCACTTCAAATTAGTTCATGCTTTTGTTAGTACTAGGTTGGATTATTGTAATGCCTTACTGTCTGGATGTTCCAGTAGGAGCATGAACATGCTCCAGTTAGTCCAGAACGCAGCATCTAGAGTCCTAACTACAGCCAGAAGGCCCCATTACCCCTATTTTATCCAGTCTGCACTAAATAGACTCCTACTGCAGGACCTGAGTGAATGTCTGAGCTTGTTATGATCTCACATAATGATCTCTCGTAAATTTGCACACACTCAGGAGCATGCATTTCTACAAATTTTATTTGATTTTACTATAAATTTCTTGTGTAGAATTTCTCATATGAACAATTTGTAAAAATCAGTCCTAAAAATGTAAGTCTCCCTGGATAAGGGTATCTACCAAATGCCATAAATGTAAAAAAAATATCATTGTATAATAGATGAATAAATATACTGGAAGAATTAAATCACAAAACTTGTTTAATGCTGTATTTTTATTTCCCTTCAACATAGATGCTGGATTTTTTTATTCATAAACCTGGTGTTAGCTGTGTGAACATAACTGCAAGTGTGCGCCTGCCTAGTGTGAGGTCAGTGCATGACCTTGTGGATGGACATCCTGAAAAATGACACAACCCAAAACTTCTTCAGTAAATAATCTCACCAGGATACTGTATATTTCTTCCTAAGCACTGAATCACACCAGTTGAAGAATAATATGTCCATGTCTGAGACATGAGCTGCTCAGGAGACCAAACCTCACCATTCTACACTCTGTGTAGATCTGCTATTAACATGAGATGAGTGAGCTGTGCTATGGAGGACACTAAATAAACCTATATACCCTACACTGAGACCTTTATGGAAGTAAAATCAAGGACCGTTACATCGCCCGGACTGGCGTCACCGGGGCCCCACCCTGGAGCCAGGCCTGTGGTCGGGGCATGCAGGCGAGCGCCTGGTGGCCGAGTCTTTGCCTGCGGGACTTGGCCGGGCACAGCCCGAAGAAAAGACGTGGGCTCACCTTCCCGTAGGCCCACCACCCGCAGGAAGGAGCATAAGGGTCCGGTGCAATGTGTTTTGGGTAGCAGTCATGGGCGGGGGCCCCGACGACCCAAACCCTGGACAAAGAATCTGGCTTTTGGGACATGGAATGTCACCTCACTGGGGGGGAAGGAGCCCAAGCTGGT
This sequence comes from Hemibagrus guttatus, assembly GCA_033459395.1. Classification (NCBI taxonomy): domain Eukaryota; kingdom Metazoa; phylum Chordata; class Actinopteri; order Siluriformes; family Bagridae; genus Hemibagrus; species Hemibagrus guttatus. The sequence continues at coordinate 11,374 of JAUCMX010000204.1, read as the reverse complement.
GAGGGAGGTTAAGCGGTACCGGCTAGAGATAGTCGGGCTTGCCTCCATGCACAGCCTGGGCTCTGGAACCCAACTCCTTGAGAGAGGTTGGACCCTCTTCTTCTCTGGAGTGCCCCATGGTGAGAGGCGTCGGGCTGGGGTGGGTTTGCTTATAGCCCCCAGCTCAGCCGCCATGTGCTGGAGTTTTCCCCGGTAAACGAGAGGGTTGTTTCCCTGCGCCTTCGGGCCGGGGATAGGTGTCTCACTGTTGTTTCGGCTTATGGGCCAAACGGCAGTGTGGAGTACCCAACCTTCTTGGAGACCCTGCGAGGGGTGCTGGAAGGTGCTCCGACTGGGGACTCCATAGTTTTGCTGGGGGACTTCAACGCCCATGTGGGCAACGACAGTGATTGGGAGGAATGGCCCTCCTGATCTGAACTCGAGTGGTGTCCTGTTGCTGGAATTCTGTGCTAGTCACAGCCTGTCCATAACGAACACCATGTTCAAGCATAAGGGTGCCCATCAGTACACGTGGTACCAGGACACCCTAGGCTGGAGATCAATGATCGACCTTGTGGTCATGTCATCTGACCTTCGGCCGCATGTCTTGGACACTTAGGTGAAGAGAGGGGCGGAGCTGTCAACCGATCACCACGTGGTGGTGAGTTGGATCCGCTTACAGAGAAGGATGCCGGACAGACTTGGCAGGCCCAAACGTATTGTGAGGGTCTGTTGGGAACGTCTTGCTGATGCCTCTGTTAGGGGGGTCTTCAACTCCCACCTCCGGGAGAGTTTCAACCAGATCCCGAGGGAGGTTGAGGACATTGAGTCTGAGTGGACCATGTTCTCCTCCTCCATTGTTGACGCAGCCATTCGGAGCTGTGGCCGTAAGGTCTCTGGTGCCGGTTGCGGCAGCAATCCCCAAACACAGTGGTGGACACTGGAAGTAAGGGATGCCGTCAAGCTGAAGAAGGAGTCCTATCGAGCCTGGTTGGCTCGGGGGACTCCGGAGGCAGCTGAGGCATACCGGCAGGCCAAGCAAACTACAGCCGTAGTGGTCTCGGAAGCAAAAACTCGGGTCTGGGAGGAGTTCGGTGAGGCCATGGAGAAGGACTATCGGACGGCCTCGGGGAAATTCTGGCAGACCGTTCGGCACCTCAGAAGGGGTAAGCAGCTCACTGCCAACACTGTTTACAGTGGAGGTGGAGAGTTCCTGGCCTCGACTGGGGATATTGTCGGACGGTGGAAGGAATACTTCGAGGATCTCCTCAACCCCACTGACACGCCTTCCGTAGAGGAACCAGAGGTCGAGGACTCAGAGGTAGATTCATTCATCACCCAAGCTGAGGTCACTGAGGTAGTTCAGCAGCTCCTTGGTAGCAAGGCACCAGGGGTGGATGAGATTTGCCCTGAGTACCTTAAGTCTCTGGATGTTGTGGGGCTGTCTTGGCTGACACGTCTCTGCAACATAGCGTGGCGGTCAGGGACAGTGCCTCTGGACTGGGCGACTGGGGGTGGTGGTCCTTTTTTTTTAAGAAGAGTATATAGTGTGTTCTAACTATAGGGGGATCACACTCCTCAGCCTCCCAGGGAAAGTCTATTCCAGAGTACTGGAGAGGAGAGTCCGACCGTTAGTCGAACCTCGGATACAGGAGGAGCAATGCGATTTTCGAACTAGTCGTGGAACACTGGACCAGCTCTATACCCTCCACAGGGTGCTCGAGGGGTCGTGGGAGTTTGCCCAACCAGTCCACATGTGTTTTGTGGACTTGGAGAAGGCTTTCAACCGTGTCCCTCGTGGCATTCTGTGGGAGGTGCTCTGGGAGTACGGGGTCCGTGGCCCTCTGTTAAGGGCTGTTCAGTCTCTGTATAACCAGAGCAGGAGCTTGGTTCACATTGCCAGCTGTAAGTCAGATCTGTTCCCAGTGCATGTTGGACTCCGACAGGGCTGTCCTTTGTCACCAGTTCTGTTCATTGTTTTTATGGACAGAATTTCTAGGCGCAGCCAGGGGCTGGAGGGAGTCCAGTTTGGGGACCACAGGATTTCATCGCTAATTTTTGCAGATGATGTTGTCCTGTTGGCTCCTTCAAGCCTGAACTTACAGCATGCACTGGGGTGTTTTGCGTTTTGAGTGTGAAGCGGCTGGGTGAGGGTCAGCACCTCCAAATTGGAGGCCATGGTTCTTGACCGGAAAGGGTTAGGGTTAGGGTTAGGTTTGTGGAATATACAATGACTCCCCCCATCACAGCCCAGAAATGGGGTTGATAGGGTTAGGATTAGGGTTAGGTTTGTGGAATATACAATGACTCCCCCCATCACAGCCCAGAAGACTGCGTGGTTGTATAGGGATTAGGGAAAGTAGGGTTAGGGTTGTGGTAAGCAATGACTCCGCATCTGCAAAAGGGTTAGGGTAAGGGTAGGGCTGTTAGAGGCTTGCAATAGGGTTAGCTGGATAGTGGGTCACAACCTCTTTTATTGCTGCTCATGTGTGTTTTTGGCTAAATGTGTGGCCTATTCTACTGATTAAGGTTGTTTTTTATTTGTTTTATTTATTCAGAGAGTTTTTTCCTATGCTAAATTTCAGGACACATCATCAGTAGTGCTCCTCAGATTCTCTGGGTGTTTCGGCCTTTCGTCACTAAACACCCTCCTCTGAGGCGGCCAGCCGCAGGTCGATCACTCCTCGGCTTGTGTCCCATGTCCAATCAAAAAAGTGATTCATATGGTTTGAATACTAACTAGATAGCTGCTATAAATTAGGTCACCTTAAAATCTGTTGGATAATGCTGTTATAAGCCTAATTCTATCATTTTAAGCCTATTGATTGACCGATCATATATTAATCCTATGTTTAAAATCTTTTGATAAATCCTATGTTTGATCCATAGTGGCTGAAGCTATCTATCCTACTATTTGTTGTTGTCACTACTGCTCCTATTTAACTATTTTAATTTTAATTTAAATTACTCTAAATTATGTTTTAGCTAAACTATGAAGATAATAACAGGTGGGTGCGGTGTAGTGCGCCATGGACTGGTGCATGGTCGATGCTAATCATCGGTAAGAAGACTTGGCCCCATTTAAGGTCTGTTGGCCTCAGACCACCACCCTGCGTGCTGTCCAAGTTGACCCACGGAGGCCGGTTCACCTACCTTGCTCTGCCCAGAATGACTCTCGTTAACACCGCAAGGTTTCCCGAGTCACCCGGACAGAGCCTGTGGCCGAGGTCTGTCATCCGAGTGGAATCTAGCTAAATGGCCTTGGCGTCGGGAGAGGCCGTTAGGGTCGCAGACGAGCACCTCTTCGTTAACACCGCAAGGTATCCAAGATGCTCAGAATGTTCCCCTCCTATCTAAACCAGAAGTCCAGAGTGCAGCATATAAAACACCACCTCCAGATGGCTCTGGTCGGGTAGCAATCCAGCGGAGAGCGGCCCTACCTATTCCAACTCTAAACGGAGTTTGGAATCCTTCAGGCAGCCATCAGGCTTCTACTGGGTCGGTTCCCCTAGGGGCCTCCTCAGCTTGGATTTTGGTGGATTTGGATGGGTTATCCCATCTTTTGGTACCGTTTTATCGAGGACGGTATATCGTTTGTCCTCGGTGGAAAGGGGAGATTGAGTTGTGCATGGCAAAAAAAACGGGATGTCGATAGCTAGAACGGTTCCCGAGATATTAATGTTTAAAGTTGTCATTTTAAGATGGACCAGAATCCTCTCTGTGCATATTTGACACAGACACGGTCCAAACTTATGAATATTCATGAGGTGGCACCTTGTGTAATAATGGTGTGATTACACAGCCATTACAGGTAACAGTGCATGAGGTGGGTTAAGGTTAGGGCTTGGGGTTAGCATCAGGGCTAGTGTTAGCATCTGAGCTAAAGTAGGCTTATGGCTGTTAGAGTTAGGGTTAGTGTTAGAGTAGGTTAGCATGTTAGTGTTAGCATGCAGGCTAAAGTAGGGGTAAAGATTGAAGTTAGGGTTAGTGTTAGCATGTTAGCATGTAGGCTAAAGTAGCAGAAAAGGTTGGAATTAGGGTTTTAGGGTGTTAGGGTTAGTGTTAGCATGTTAGCATTAGCATGTTAGCATATAGGCTAAAGTAGCAGAAAAGGTTGAAATTAGGGTTTTTAGGAGGTTGGGGTTGGGTTAGGGTTAGCATTCTAGCATTGGCATGTTAGTGTTAGCAGGCTGGCTAAAATGGGGGTAAAGATAGAGATTAGGGTTTTAGGAGGTTAGGGTTAGGACAGGGTTAGTGGTTAGGATAAGGTTAGTGGTTAGGGTTAATGTTTAAGGTTGGGTTAGTGGTTAGGGTTAGGGTAGGGTTAGTGGTTAGGGTTAGTGGTTAGGGTTAGTATTTAAGGTTGGGTTAGTGGTTAGTGGTTAGGGTTAGTGGTTGGGTTAGTATAGGGTTAGTGGTTAGGGTTAGTATTTAGGGTTGGGTTAGTGGTTAGGGTTAGGATAGAGTTAAGTTTTAGGGTTGGGGTTAGGGTTGCTATGGTTGGGATAGGGGTTTTAGGTATAAGGCTACTCTAGAATGAGTTTTTAATGTCACCTTCTGAAATTGTAACGTTTTGCAGATGGGTTAGGGTTAAGGTTAGGGATTAGGGGTAGGGGTTAGGGATTAGGGTTAGGTTAGGGGAAAAGCCGTAATGCCAGAACATGTCCAAGCCCCCACCCAGGGCAAGGAGTAGTGGGGTTAGGGATTAGGATTAGGGTTGGGGATTAGGGTTAGAGGTTAGGGTTAGGGATTAGGGTTAGGGTTGGGGTAGGTTGGGTAGGGGTTAGGGATTAGGGTTAGGGATTAGGGTTAGGGTTGGGGCATGGAGACGGACAAATCCAGCATCCACATTAGGCACTGGCCTACCTCCCAGTCACCAAGCACCGACATCTCTGTTTTTGTTATTGTGAACAAGAGCACTATATCACTCTAGATTGTTCATTCAAACCCCATGGATGCATGGAACTCAGTCTATTGATCCATGCTCTTTCTGCATGTTTCCTAGCGTTATCAGACCACCATCTATTGTACTGTAATCCCATGATTTTTAGGGATTCAATACCATGATTTATAAAATGTTGGACAATCAAAGTATGTGATTCCTTTCTATGTTTAATATTATGTCTATGTTGTGTCAGCCTAACCGCCAAAGTATTGCTGGTTTCCCCCACATACTGTTTACGGCATTTCATGCAATAAATCAAATAAACACAGTTAGCCGTGTCATGTTTTAAGGCGGGTGAAATCTCATGGATTGTTTTTGTTTTTGGATTGGTAATCCATCGTTTCGGCCTTAATTCCACGGGCGGGGCAGGTTTCCTCTTTTCTTCTTCTGAGGGAGGTAACCTGCTTCGAACTAGCATATCTTTTAAATTTTTGTTTTTGCGGTAGGCTGAAATAATTTTATGATTGTCCAACACCCTATTTCCACTGAGGAAATGATGAAAGTTGTGTTTCATCATCCTGTTGAGTTGGACACTCCCCTCTGAGAAAGTTGTGATTAGAGGGATCATTTCCCCGCTGTCAATCATCTTCTTTTCAAGAAATTTATTTCCACAACTTCTCAGAAAGGAGCGGGAGTAACCTCGTTTCTGGAGCGCACGAAAGAGAATCCTCTTGGCCTCCAGGAAATCCTCGGGTTGGGTGCATATTCTGTGAAATCTCTGTATTTGAGATTTCACAATGCCCCTGAAAGTATGTTTTGGGTGATAGCTCAATTTGTGGAGAAGTGCATGTGTGTCAGTGTCTTTAAAATAGACTCTGACATCTAACTTGCCCGTCTCCACAAACCCTTTTCCCTTATTGGTTACTGTGTCCAAAAAATTGACACCCCCTTTGTCCAACGTATATTTGATTTTTATGGAGCGGTGATTTCTGTTTCCTTATTATATCTATAAAAGGCCGCTAATAGCAGTCTTCTATGATATTTCTGTGTGTCTGCGATCAGTTCTTTTTTTCTATTTAAATTTAATCTGGGAGTTGGGATGAAAAAGAGACCTCTATTTAAAAGGTTTGATTGCCCCCTTGTGGGTATGAGGTGTTTAGACAGGTTAATCACCTCACTCCCCAGTTTGAGATCCCAATTTTGGGTTTACAGGGCTACAAAGTTTAAGTGCTCGGCCCAATGTTGGAGCATGGCCTGAGCACAGTCTGTTGTCCAGTGAATTTGATCCCCACCCACCGAAAATTGTGTACTGGGCAATAATGGCAGGTGAGGTATGTTCCTCCGGATGTGATTATTGAGGCTATCCAGGATCATTTGTTCCTCTGCCCTTAATGCCTTGGAAAAGTTAATGAGTGGGATCTTGATAGCGGCATTGGGAAATGTATCTCTTGCCGCCTTCAGAGCCCGCTGCATTTCCTTAATTGCTGTCATTTTAAGTTTTTGACACCGGTGATTTATCCCAAAGGATAAAATCACTTGTTCTATGGTCACGTGAACCCGTGCTTTTTTGATCAAGTTCTCAGCGTGTCTAAATGTGGCACCCGGGTAACTGTCAATCTGAACATCAGCAAATGGGTGAGATTTAATTCTACCCACATTGGAGTCCCCCAGGATGCAATATTTTTCATGTATGCTGAGACCCCATTGAACTAATTTTCTAGTTGTATGGGGGTGTCTAATGGGTTTGTGACCTTTTGGTGACCCCGACGGTGTGCTGGTGAGCACATCAGACTGATCCAGAAGGGATTCGGGTGAGAGGCATCCACTCACTTGGATCCCCGTGGATGGACACGGAGTATCCATTAGTGAGAGGGTTTCTGCCTCCCCAGATTTGTCCTCAAAACTGACCAGAGGATCTGGATCAGAATCACCCTCAGCAAAAGAAATCTCCCGGATTGCATGTACCTGCGCCACTGTCGAGGAGGACTCCCTCTGTTCATCAACCTGTGGGAGTGCTCTCTCCTGTGGTTTGGGAACATGTGAAAGTGTTTTTGAGTTCCCTGCTCAGGTTGGATTTCAAGGAGTTCCGGGTGTTGGTCTGATCGTGCGACCGCCGGGTTTTTGGGTGGAGAGACTTGCACAGTGGTCCGCCTTATAGGTCGGGGGATCCTCTGTGGAAGTACAATAGGGAGAGGGGAGAGGGAAAGGGGGGGCGTTCTCTCCCGAGTCACAGCAGGCGGTGAAGAGGGCTCTGTAGCCCTTGACAGGGGTGGAAAATTTTCCCTTCTGTAATCACAGAAGTGGCTCTTTTGGCCTCTGTGTCCTTTTCCACTCCTCTATTACCCTGTCCCAAGGACAGTAGGAGCGCCTCAACTTTTTTTATTGGCTCCTGCATGTGTTTCTTGGGGTATCTTTTTCTGTACCATTTTGCTGCGACTCTTAGGGCCGTGTCCCAATCCCTAATCAATGCCTCCTGCAGAGTCTCACTCTCATTTTCAATCAATTGAATATAGTGATCCTGCATTGACCATGCACCAGTCCATGGTGCACTAAACCGCATCCACCTGTTATTATCTTCATAGTTAAGATTCAATTTAAAATAAATTCAAATAAAATTTAAATTGAAATACTAAAATTAAGTAGGAATAGTAGTGACAACAACAATAGTAGAATCAATAGCTTCAGCCACTAGGGACCAAACACAGGATTAATCAATAGACTTAAAACATAGGACTAATAAAATCGATCAACAGTTTTTATAGACAGAGACTTAAACTTTTAACTAGTCAATAAGTTAGTATTCAAACCAAATAAATCACTTGTTTGATTGGACATGGGACACAAGCCAAGGAGTGATCGACCTGTGGCTGGCCGCCTCAGAAGAGGGTGTATGGTAACGAAAGGCCGAAACACCCGGTGAATCTGAGGAGCACTACTGATAGGGCAAAAACTCTTAAAATAAATAAATGAATAAATAAATAAATAACCCTAACCTTTATGGAAGTAAAATCAAGGACCGTTACATCGCCCAGACTGGCTTCACCAGGGCTCCACCCTGGAGCCAGGCCTGGGGTTGGGGCATGCAGGCGAGCACCTGGGCTTGCCTCCACGCACAGCCTGGGCTCTGGAACCCAACTCCTTGAGAGAGGTTGGACCCTCTTCTTCTCTGGAGTGCCCCATGGTGAGAGGCATCGGGCTGGGGTGGGCTTGCTTATAGCCCACCAGCTCAGCCGCCATGTGCTGGAGTTTTCCCCGGTAAATGAGAGGGTTGTTTCCCTGCACCTTCATGCCGGCGATAGGTGTCTCACTGTTGTTTCGGCTTATGGGCTGAACGGCAGTGTGGAGTACCCAACCTTCTTGGAGACCCTGCGAGGGGTGCTGGAAGGTGCTCCGACTGGGGACTCCATAGTTTTGCTGGGGGATTTCAACGCCCATGTGGGCAACAACAGTGATACCTGGAGTGGCGTGATTGGGAGGAACAGCCCCCCTGCTCTGAACTCGAGTGGTGTCCTGTTGCTGGACTTCTGTGCTAGTCACAGCCTGTCCATAACAAACACCATGTTCAAGCATAAGGGTGCCCATCAGTACACGTGGTACCAGGACACCCTAGGCCGGAGATCAATGATTGACCTTGTGGTCGTGTCATCTGACCTTCGGCCGCATGTCTTGGACACTTGGGTGAAGAGAGGGGCGGAGCTGTCAACCAATCACCTCCACCTGGTGGTGAGTTGGATCTGCATACGGAGGAGGATGCCGGACAGACTTGGCAGACCCAAACGTATTGTGAGGGTCTGTTGGGAACGTCTTGCTGATCCCTCTGTTAGGGGGGTCTTCAACTTCCACCTCCGAGAGAGTTTCAACCAGATCCCGAGGGAGGTTGGGGACATTGAGTCTGAGTGGATCATGTTCTCCTCCTCCATTGTTGACGCAGCCATCCGGAGCTGTGGCCGTAAGGTCTCTGGTGCTGGTCGCAGTGGCAATCCCTGAATACAGTGGTGGACACTGGAAGTAAGGGATGCCGTCAAGCTGAAGAAGGAGTCCTATCGAGCCTGGTTGGCTCGTGGGACTCCGGAGGCAGCTGAGGCATACCGGCAGGCCAAGCAAACTGCAGCCGGGGTGGTCACTGAAGCAAAAACTCGGGTCTGGGAGGAGTTCGGTGAGGCCATGGAGAAGGACTATCGGACGGCCTCAGGGAAATTCTGGCAGACCGTTCGCCACCTCAGAAGGGGTAAGCAGCTCTCTGCCAACACTGTTTACAGTGGAGGTGGAGAGTTGCTGGCCTCGACTGGGGATATTGTCAGAGGGTGGAAGGAATACTTCGAGGATCTCCTTAATCCCACTGACATGCCTTCCGTAGAGGAACCAGAGGCTGAGAACTCAGAGGTAGATTCATTCATCACCCAAGCTGAGGTCACTGAGGTAGTTCAGCAGCTCCTTGGTGGCAAGGCACCAAGGGTGGATGAGATTCGCCCTGAGTACCTTAAATCTCTGGATGTTGTGGGGCTTTCTTGGCTGACACTTCTCTGCAACATAGCGTGGCAGTCAGGGGCAGTGCCTCTGGACTGGGCGACCACGGTGGTGGTCCCTCTTTTTAAGAAGGGGGACCAGAGGGTGTGTTCCAACTATAGGGGTATCACACTCCTCAGCCTCCCAGGGAAAGTCTATTCCAGAGTACTGGAGAGGAGAGTCCGACCGTTAGTTGAACCTCGGATACAGGAGGAGCAATGCGGTTTTCGTCCTGGTTGTGGAACACTGGACCAGCTCTATACCCTCCACAGGGTGCTCGAGGGTTTGTGGGAGTTTGCCCAACCAGTCCACATGTGTTTTGTGGACTTGGAGAAGGCATTTGACCGTGTCCCTCGTGGCATTCTGTGGGAGGTGCTCTGGGAGTACGGGGTCCGTGGCCCTCTGTTAAGGGCTGTTTGGTCTCTATATAACTGGAGCAGGAGCTTGGTTCACATTGCCAGCTGTAAGTCAGATCTGTTCCCAGTGAATGTTGAACTCCGACAGGGCTGTCCTTTGTCACCATTTTCTGTTCATTGTTTTTATGGACAGAATTTCTAGGCGCAGGCAGGGGATGGAGGGAGTCCGGTTTGGGGACCACAGGATTTCATCGCTGATTTTTGCAGATGATGTCATGTTGGCTCCTTCAAGCCTGGACTTACAGCATGCACTGGGGTGTTTTGCAGCTGAGTGTGAAGCAGCTGGGATGAGGGTCAGCACCTCCAAATCTGAGGCCATGGTTCTCGACCGGAAAAAGGTGGCTTGCATCCTCCAGGTTGGATGGGAGCTCCTTCCTCAAGTGAAGGATCTCTGGGTCTTGTTTACAAGTGAGGGAAGGATGGATCATGAGATTGACAGATGGATCGGTGCAGCGGCAGCAGTAATGCGGTCTATGTACCGGTCTGTTGTGGTGAAGAAGGAGCTGGCATTCTGTGGGAGGTCCTCTGGGAGTACAGGGTCCATGGCCCTCTGTTAAGGGCTGTTCGGTGTCTATATAACCGAAGCAGGAGCTTGGTTCGCATTGCCAGCTGTAAGTCAGATCTGTTCCCAGTGAATGTTGGACTCCGACAGGGCTGTCCTTTGTCACCGGTTCTGTTGATTGTTTTTATGGACAGAATTTCTAGGCGCAGCCAGGGGCTGGAGGGAGCAGTAATGCGGTCTATGTACTGGTCTGTTGTGGTGAAGGAGCTGAGCCGGAAGGCGAAGCTCTCGATTTACCAGTCAATCTACGTTCCTACTCTCACCTTGGGTCATGACCGAAAGGGTAAGATCCCGGATACAAGCGGCCGAAATGAGCTTCCTCCGTAGGGTGGCGGGGTGCTCCCTTAGAGATAGGGTAAGGAGCTCTGTCACCTGGGAGGAGCTCAGAATAGAGCCGCTGCTCCTCCACATCGAAAGGGGACAATTGAGGTGGCTCGGGCATCTGTTTCGGATGCCTCCGGGACATCTGGGCATCCCTGCTTAGACTGCTGCCCCCGCGACCTGGCTCCGGATAAGCAGAAGACAATGAATGAATGAATGAATGAATGAATGAATGAATAATGAATAACAACCTTAATCAATAGGATAGGTCACACATTTAGCCAAAAACACATATGAGCAGCAATAACAGAGGTTGTGACCCACTCAATCCAGTGGCTCACACCTCTTTTGCAAGAGTGGTAGCATTGCTTAACAAGCGCCAGCCAGTGCACTTTCCTTGTCTCCCTATACAACCACGCAGTCTTCGGGCTGTGATGGGGGGAGTCATTGTATATTCCACAACCTAACCCTAACCCTAACCCTGGGGGGGTGTTTGTGAATGGGTGTGTGTGTGTGTGTGGGGGTGGTGTTTGTGAGATGTGTGAGTGGTGTATGTGTGGGGGGTGTTTGTAAGATGTGTGAGTGGTGTGTGTGTGGGGGGTGTTTGTGAGTGGTGTGTGTGGAGGGTTGTGAGTGGTGTGTGTGTGTGGGGTGGTGTTTGTGAGATGTGTGAGTGGTGTGTGTGTGTGGGGAATGTTTGTGAGA
>JAUCMX010000203.1:15000-17497 GCA_033459395.1 Hemibagrus guttatus | reverse complement strand
AATAGAATTCCGAACAAGGAACTTGGATTTCCGAACTCAGAACTTGGAATATGCAATTCCAAGCAAGAAACTTGGAATTCCAAAGTCGGAATTAGGGATCCGGAAGAGGGAACATGGAATTCCGAACTCTCGAACACGAAATATGGAATTCCGAAACAATAGCCTGGAATTTGGATTCTGAACATAGAACGTGGAATTCCGAACTCGGAATACGGAATTCCGAGTACAAAACATAGAATTCCCAACTCGGAACTTGGAATATGGAATTTCTAACAAGGAACATGGAATTCCGAACTAAGAACATGAAAAATAGAATTCCGATCAAGGAACATGGAATTCCGACCTGGGAATTTCAAACAAGAAACATTGAATTCCGAACTCACAACTTGGAATATGGAATTCTGAACAAGGAGCTTGGAATTACAAACTCAGATCTCGGAATTGGGGAATTCCATACAGGGAACAAGGAATTCCGAACTCAGAACTTGGAATATGGAATTTCGAAAAAGGAATGTGGAATAAGAAATTCTGAACAGGGAACTTGGATTTCTGAACTTGGAATTTGGAATTCCAAACTCAGACCGCGGAAATGGGAATTCCGAACATGAAACATGGAATTCCGAACTTTGATTTAGAATCCGGAACAGGGAACATGGAATTCCAAACTCAGAACAAGGAATATGAAATTCCAAATGCGTAACATGGAATTCCGAACCCAGACTCTAGGAATTTAGATTCCGAACATGGAACTTGGAATTCCAAACTCAGACCTTGTAATTGGGAAACTTTTCCTTTATCATAAAAAACACCTTTTACAGCAATTACAGCCTGGGTATTCTAGCTATCAGTTTTTCACGATAATCTGAGGAGATTTCACCCCATTCTTCCTGGAACTTCTCCCACAAGATGGATTGGCTGCTGGAGTCTTTCTCTGTAGCTGAAGTCAAGCTGAAATATCCAAGTGATGCCAAACTTTTGAGCAATAGTGTGTGTGTGTGTGTGTGTGTGTGTATAAAATATATATATATATATATATATATATATATATATATATATATATATATATATATATATATATACATAAATACACAAACAGCAACGTCAGGGAGTTGAGAGACAGTTACAGTGATAATTTGAGTAAAGTGACGGTGCAAAAACAGAGCACATATAAATGGTTTAGTGTATATCTTTGGTTAGATTGTAGTAGTAATACTACTACTAATGATGATGATGATGATGATGTTTTTTTTTTGTGTATATTAGAGGATGGGGGCGAAAAAGTCGCTAGTTGGTTCGTTCTATTTCTTTTTGAGACTATTTCTATCGTGTGTGTGTTGGTCTTAGGCCCGCCTTCTCGCCTGTTCTCAACCAGGTCCTTGAGGTGGCGGATAAATATGTGGCCGCTGGGCAGTGCGCTTTATTGAGCAGCTTTATTTCGAGAGAGCAGTACGATGTCTGGCAGAGGCAAAGGCGGTAAGGGACTCGGCAAAGGGGGCGCAAAGCGTCACCGTAAAGTCCTTCGCGATAACATCCAGGGAATCACCAAGCCGGCTATCCGCCGTCTGGCTCGCCGTGGCGGTGTTAAGCATATTTCCGGCCTGATCTACGAGGAGACTCGCGGTGTGCTGAAGGTGTTCTTGGAGAACGTGATCTGCGACGTGATCTGAGCCACCCAAATATCCCAAAAGAGCTGTTTCTTGTTTAGCGCCGGTCTTAAAGAAAATTTTTTTTTTGTTGACTGATGAAAATGACGTTAAAAGCTGTACACAAGTAATATGCAGAAATTAAACCTTTTATTACTTTATTTTAAATAATCTAGCCATGGGGGTCACAGTCCAGTGACTTTTGTGCCGGTCCCAAGCCCGGATAAATAGAGAGGGTTGCGTCAGGAAGGGCATCCGGCGTAAAACATTGCCAAATTTAACCATGCAAATCGTCAGTACGAATTTCATACCGGATCGGTCGAGGCCCGGGATAACAACGACCGCCATCGGCGGTGTTGACCTACAGGGTGCTGGTGGAAATTGGGCCACTGTTGGTCGAAGAAGTAGAGGAGGGAGGAGAGTGCGCAGACAGAGAGAGAAGAGGAAAGGTAAGAGTGTAGGACTGAGAATAGAATGTTGGTACTATGACAGGGAAAGGTAGAGAGCTGGCTGATGTGATGGAGAGAAGGAAGATGGATATACTGTGTGTACAGGAGACCAGGTGGAAGGGTAGCAAGGCTCGTAGTATAGGAGCAGGATTTAAGCTGTTTTATTATGGTGTGGATAGTAAGAGAAATGGGGTAGGTGTGGTCCTGAAGGAGGAGTTTGTGAGGAATGTCCTGGAGGTGAAGAGAGTGTCAGACAGGGTGATGACTCTGAAGTTAGAGATTGAAGGGGTGATGTTGAATGTTGTTAGTGGTTATGCCCCACAGGTAGGTTGTGAGTTAGAGGAGAAAGAGAGATTCTGGAGTGAATTAGATGAGGTGATGGAGAGTATTCCCACGGGTGAGAGA
>JAUCMX010000203.1:0-10000 GCA_033459395.1 Hemibagrus guttatus | reverse complement strand
CGGCCCTACCGCGGCGTGTCACTGCCGCGGCCTTGCGTCTGTTTTATTCCACGCTGCTCTAACCCTAAATGTAAACACTTTGTGCTAATGTAACCCTGAATGTAATCACTTTGTGCTAATGTAACCCTAGACTTAATCACTTTGTGCTAATGTAACCCTAAAAATTTTAAACACTTTGTGCAGCTATAACCCTATATTGAATCACTTTGTGCTGCTCTAACCCTAAATGTAATCACTTTGTGCTAATGTAACCCTAAATGTAATCACTTTGTGCTAATGTAACCCTAAATGTAATCACTTTGTGCTTCTATGACACTAGTTTTAAACACTTTGTGTTGTTATGACACTATATTGAATCACTTTGTGCACTCACTTTGTGCAGCTATAACCCTGTATTGAATCACTTTGTGCCGCTGTGACCCTATTTTGAATCACTTTGTGCCACTGCAAAAACTATATTGAATCACTTTGTGCAGCTATAACCCTGTATTGAATCACTTTGTGCCGCTCTAACACTATATTGAATCACTTTGTGCCGCTGTGACCCTACTTTTAAACACTTTGTGCTGTTATGACACTAGTTTTAATCACTTTGTGCCACTATAATCACTATATTCATTCACTTTGTGCAGCTACAACCCTATATTGAATCACTTTGTGCCACTCTAACCCTATTTTGAATCACTTTGTGCCACTGCAACACTATATTGAATCACTTTGTGCCACTCTAACCCTATTTTGAATCACTTTGTGCCTCTATGACACTAGTTTTTAAAAAACTTTGTGTTGTTATGACAATATATTCAATCACTTTGTGCCACTATAATCACTATATTCAATCACTTTGTGCAACCACAACCTTTTATTGAATCACTTTGTGCTCCTATGACACTAGTTTTAAACACTTTGTGCCGCTGTGACCCTATTTTGAATCACTTTGTGCCACTGCAAAAACTATATTGAATCACTTTGTGCAGCTATAACCCTGTATTGAATCACTTTGTGCTGCTCTAACACTATATTGAATCACTTTGTGCCGCTGTGACCCTAGTTTTAAACACTTTGTGCTGTTATGACACTAGTTTTAATCACTTTGTGCCGCTGTGACCCTAGTTTTAAACACTTTGTGCTGTTATGACACTAGTTTTAATCACTTTGTGCCACTCTAACCCTATTTTGAATCACTTTGTGCCACTGCAACCCTATATTGAATCATTTTGTGCTTCTATGACCCTAGTTTTAATCACTTTCTGCTGCTGTAACCCCCAACTTTAATCACTTTATACTGCTATGACCCTATATTGAATCATTTTCTACCACTGTAACACTATATTGAATCATTTTTTGCCACTATAACCCTACATTGAATCACTTTGTGCTTCTATGACCCTAGTTTTAATCGCTTTGTGCTGCTACCATTTTACATCAAATCACTTTGTGCCGCTGTAATACTATATTGAATCACTTTGTGCAGCTATAACCCTCTTTCGAACTACTTCATTTTGCCGTAAACCCGATTTTGAATCATGCCTTGCTGATGTAACACTATTTTTTACTTTGTGCTGTGGTAGCACTTTGTTATAGCAGGACAAAGCGATTCAACATTCATTTGAATCACTGTGTGCTGCAATGAATCTATTCTAAATGTGTTCCCTCCTGCTGTCATGTGAACTTAACAATAATTTGTACCATGACCCCATTTTCAATCACTTCGTGCTGTAATGACACTACTGAAAGAGAGTGAACACACACACACACACACACACAGCAGTAGTACAAACTGATACACACACGCCCCCTTCCGTCCGCCCGCTCAATTACATCAGGCAGAGAGAGAGAGAGAGAGAGAGAGAGAGAGAGAGAGAGAGAGAAAAGAGAGAGAGAGAGAGAGAGTGAGTTAGAGAGTGTGAACGCGTCTGAGTTGCAAGATGAGTGGACGAGGCAAAACCGCGTAAAAAAACACTCTGAATATAAGGTGTTGCTTTCAGTGCCCTGCGGCACTAAAGTGAGGATTTCTTCTTTTCTTTTCTCTAAATTGTCCTACAAGCTCTACTGGTTTATCTAAGAGAACTTGATATTCCTATAGATAGGAATGCCTCCCCGGGGCGCCTCCCCGCCATCAGCGGGGAGGTACTGGGTTAGGCTCCGATATACTGGATCTGGGGAAACACCGAGTAGAACGGAAGTTGGATTAAACCTACTACAAAGCCAGTGGATTAACGCATCGGACATATACTCTTTTATAGCGGCTGCGAATAAAAAAGAGTTTGAGATATGTTTTAATTATGAACAAGCACTACAAAGATTTACCCAGGTCTTTAATCACAACGATGGAAGCAGCTTTTGGAGAACATGGGAGATGACGTCTTCGACACCTCAGGACGTCCGTTTCATTATCGTAAAGTTCTGGACCGGCAGAGTGATGGACGAAGACGTTGAGTTATACCTTAAGAGATTTTGTGAAATCTTGCAACCGGTACAAAAACCAACCGATCAATTCGGGATATGGTATGGAGTACGACGTTACAAAGTCAAGCTTAATAAAGACTCAAACGGAGCACCGGTACAGATTCCCAACACGATCTCAATGGGACCATATAACGGAAAGATATCTTACCAAGGACAGACCCAAAGATGTTTTACCTGCAACGCCAATGACCACCAGGCTAAAGATTGCAGTGAGACAAAATGCTGGAAATGTGGACAACTGGGGCACAGAGGAAAAAATTGCACGGAGACCGAGGTGTGTAACTTATGCCAAAAAGTAGGACACTCCTACTTCCAATGCCCGGTCTCTTATAGCAACAAGCTGAAAAGTACAACACAACATAAAGAGAAATTACAGACTGTATCAAATGTCCCAACGACTGGAAAAAAAAGTGACGAACCACAAATACAAAGTGAATCTCAAATACAAGATGGAGGAGACGATACATCAACATCCGGAAGCGATTCCTCGTCAGAGAGCGACGGAGAGAGCGACGCTTCTGGTACGAGTAGCAGTGAAGATTCTTCCAGCAACTCCGAAGGATCTCAACGAACATCAGACACCGCGCTTTCAAAGAGGACAACCAAGAACACAGGTATCACTGCCTTACGTGAGGAGGACATGAGAAATTCCAAAAAAGCGACCGAGCATGAGAAAAGACTTCAACAGTACACGGACAACGAAACCGGACTCAAACAAGACATGCAAATAGACAATGAAACTGTAACTGGACTTGATTTGGATTATCCTTCCAATTTTCAAGGAGATGAACAACTGGATGTGACTGCAGAAGCTGAGTGGGCAGAGACAGACATGGACAACACTAATAAACAGGTATCTTTTCGTAGTAAAAGACGGAAAAGAATATCTCCGTCCGAGACAGATAAATCCAAGAAAATTAAAGAATGAGGTTAAACATGCCTTCTCTTCTTCTATTTCTCATGTCTGTTAGTATTATATCGATAAACTTGAGGGGAATTCAATCCCTAAAAAATCGGGAACTAAAAATTTCAGCATTAATGAAAAAAAAGTGTGACATTATTTGTGCACAAGAACTTCGATTAACAAGTAAAAAGGACATAGAAGATGTGAAGGAGAGATGGTCTGAAAATAATGCTGTTATTTCTATCGGAGATGATCGAGCTGATGGCGTTGGGATTTTCTTTAAAAACACTGTTGATATTCTTTTGTATAGAGAAATTATACCAGGAAGGCTGATAATGATGGACTGATTTTACAAAAACCAAAAAATAAGATTGGTAAACATGTATACGCCTCCAGATAGAGCTGGGAAAATGAGGATATTTTATAAATTATATGAAATTCTGAATGTTGGCTATAGCATAATTCTGTGTGGAGACTTTAATACTGTCACTCATGAGAAAGATAGATTCCCTACAATGAACAAAAAAATAACTAGAGAAGGAAATCTCTTGAATGAGATCAGTGACACATATGGTTTAAAAGACACCTTTAGAACGCTTTTCCCTAATGATGTGGGATACACACGCATTGATAACAAAGTAAGAACAAGAATCGACAGAATTTATGTATCAAGTACCGTAAAAATAATCAATTATAAAACGGAATATCTTGTAGACTCTGATCATTTGGCGGTCGTGGTCTTAATAAACGTGAATAATTGTGAAAAGAAAGGATACTGGAAATTAAATGTAACATGCCTTAAGAACAATGAAATGTTCCACGACTTAACTAAGGAAATCAATAGAATCAAGGACTTAAAAGTTTTAACAAAGTCTAGTATCGAGTTGTGGAATATTTTTAAGAGGCAAGTTACATCTTTTTTGAAATACAAATGTAAATATTTAAAACAACAAAAAAATGAGTATTATAATACACTTGTGGAAAACTACATAGAATTACAAACGAAAGGAAATAAAGGCGAAGAAGATGAATATCAATTATCTAAAGTAAAAGCCGAAATGACCGAGATAAACGACGAAGTATTTCTAAGTACGCAAATTCATGCGGGATGCAATACTAAATTCACAGGGAACCCCACGAGCGTAATTAGACAATTAAAAAAACGTAGAGAAGAAAAATATATTAAAGGTATAAGAGATAACACAGGGAACATAGTACTAAACGAAAGAGAGAAAAGGGAAACGATAATGAAAATGTGTAGCGATGCGGCAGCTAAGGTAAATATCGAAAGGGATAAAATAACTGATTTCCTAAAAACGTGTCCTAAATTGACCAAAGACAATTTTCAACATTTAGAAAATCCTATAAACAAAGAAGAAATCATAGAAGCGATTCTTCAATTAAACGATGGGAAAAGCCCAGGACCTGACGGCTTACCTGCCGAATTTTATAAAACATGTATGAGAGAGATATTAGACTTACTAACTGATATGTACAATGAAGGGATACAGAAAGGAAAATTTGACGAGACATTTTATCATAGCGTGATATCTCTTATCTATAAAAAAGGCGACCCTTACGAACTCGATAACTGGAGACAAATTAGTTTATTGAACTTGGACTATAAGATTCTTGCAAAAATAATGATGAATCGTATGAATGCAACTTTAAACAAGATAATTGATGTTGAACAAACATGTGCGATTAAAGGGAGATATATGTGGGATAATTTGGCAACAGTAAGAGAAATCACCACTGACGCCCAAAACAAGGAATATTTTATCGTGGGATTAGACCAGAAGAAAGCGTTTGATTACATCTCACGAGAATATTTATGGGACGTGATGGACCATTATGGCTTCCCTAACAAATTTATAGGAATGATTAAAACGTTATACAAGTCATCAAAAATACAGATAAACGTTAACGGACAGCTAACAGAGCACTTTAGCGTAAATAGAGGAGTCAAACAGGGCTGCCCCTTAAGTGCAGCGCTTTACGTGATCGCGATTAGTCCGATCCTAAATAAGATTAAGAGGGATACAAGAATACAAGGAGTACTAATGAAATCAGGTAAACTGTGTAAAATCACTGCATATGCAGATGACATTACTATAGCAGCCTGTAAATAGAGCGGCGGCGAGGCGGGAGCTACTTATTCTCTCGCAGTACGCTTGAGTAGCAGCATCATGCCCGAGCCATCCAAGACCGCGCCCAAGAAGGGATCCAAGAAAGCCGTGACCAAGACGGCCGGCAAAGGAGGCAAGAAGCGCAGAAAGTCCAGGAAGGAGAGCTACGCTATCTACGTCTACAAGGTCCTGAAGCAGGTCCACCCCGACACCGGCATCTCGTCTAAAGCCATGGGCATCATGAACTCTTTCGTGAACGACATTTTCGAGCGCATCGCCGGTGAGTCTTCTCGCTTGGCTCACTACAACAAGCGCTCCACCATCACTTCTAGGGAGATCCAGACCGCCGTGCGCCTGTTGCTTCCCGGCGAGCTGGCCAAGCACGCCGTGTCCGAGGGCACAAAGGCCGTCACCAAGTACACCAGCTCCAAGTAAAGCGCGTTACCGCCGTCTTTATTAACCCAAAGGCTCTTTTAAGAGCCCCCCCATTTTTTTCATAGAAAGTGCAATTCCCCCCGTCTCTCTCTTCCTCTCTGTCACTCATACTCTGTAACTCACTCACTCTCTCTCTCGCTCTAACTCTCTCTCTCTCTCTCGCTCTAACTCTCTCTCTCTCTCTCGCTCTAACTCTCTCTCTCTCTCTCGCTCTAACTCTCTCTCTCTCTCTCGCTCAAAACTCTCTCTCTCTCTCTCGCTCTAACTCTCTCTCTCTCTCTCTCGTTCTAACTCTCACTCTCTCTCTCTCTCTCTCTCCCCTCTTTCTCTCTCTCTCTCTCTCTCTCCCCCCGCTCTAACTCTCTCTCTCGCTCTAACTCTCTCTCTCGCTCTAACTCTCTCTCTCGCTCTAACTCTCTCTCTCGCTCTAACTCTCTCTCTCTCTTTCTGTGCCTGATGTAATTGAGCGGGCGGGCGTAAGGGGGCGTGTGTGTATCAGTTTGTACTACTGCTGGGGGTTTGTGTGTGTGTGTGTGTTCACTCTCTCTCAGTAGTGTCATTACAGCACGAAGTGATTGAAAATGGGGTCATGGTACAAATTATTGTTAAGTTCACATGACCGCAGGAGGGAACACATTTAGAATAGATTCATTGCAGCACACAGTGATTCAAATGAATGTTGAATCGCTTTGTCCTGCTATAACAAAGTGCTACCACAGCACAAAGAAAAAAAATAGTGTTCCATCAGCAAGGCATGATTCAAAATCGGGTTTACGGCAACATGAAGTAGTTCAAAAGAGGGTTATAGCAAAACAAAATGATTCAATATAGTATTACAGCGGCACAAAGTGATTTGATGTAGAATGGTAGCAGCACAAAGCGATTAAAACTAGGGTCATAGAAGCACAAAGTGATTCAATGTAGGGTTATAGTGGCAAAAAATGATTCAATATAGTGTTACAGTGGTAGAAAATGATTCAATATAGGGTCATAGCAGTATAAAGTGATTAAAGTTAGGGTTAGAGCAGCAGAAAGTGATTACATTTAGGGTTACATTAGCACAAAGTGATTACATTTAGGGTTAGAGCAGCACAAAGTGATTCAATATAGGGTTGCAGTGGCACAAAGTGATTCAAAATAGGGTTAGAGTGGCACAAAGTGATTCAAAATAGGGTTAGAGCAGCACAAAGTGATTCAATATAGGGTTGCAGTGGCACAAAGTGATTCAAAATAGGGTTAGAGTGGCACAAAGTGATTCAAAATAGGGTTAGGGGGTGGGGCACAAAAGTGTTTAAAAAAACCAAAAAAAAGGGTTGGTCAAAAAAAAGGAAGGGCACAAAGTGATTCAATATAGTGTCATAGGAGCACAAAGTGATTCAATATAGGGTTATAGCTGCACAAAGTGATTCAATATAGTGTCATAACAGCACAAAGTTTTTAAAAAACTAGGGTCACAGCGGCACAAAGTGATTCAATATAGTGTTAGAGCAGCACAAAGTGATTCAATACAGGGTTATAGCTGCACAAAGTGATTCAATATAGTGTTGCAGTGGCACAAAGTGATTCAATATAGTGTCATAACAGCACAAAGTGTTTAAAACTGGGGTCATAGAAGCTCAAAGTGATTCAATGCAGGTTTACAGTAGCACAAAGTGATTAAATTTAGGGTTAAAGCAGCACAAAGTTTTTAAAAAACTAGTGTCATAGATGCACAAAGTGATTCAATACAGGGTTGTAGCGGCACAAAGTGATTCAATATAGGGTTGTAGCGGCATAAAGTGATTCAATATAGTGATTATAGTGGCACAAAGTGATTCAATATGGGGTTTTGTAGCGGCATAAAGTGATTGAATATAGTGATTATAGTGGCACAAAGTGATTCAATATAGTGTCATAACAACACAAAGTGTTTAAAACTAGGGTCACAGCGGCACAAAGTGATTCAATACAGGGTTATAGCTGCACAAAGTGATTCAATATAGTGTTGCAGTGGCACAAAGTGATTCAAAATAGGGTCACAGCGGCACAAAGTGATTCAATACAGGGTTATAGCTGCACAAAGTGATTCAATATAGGGTTAGAGTGGCACAAAGTTTTTAAAAAACTAGTGTCATAGGAGCACAAAGTGATTCAATATAGGGTTGCAGCGGCACAAAGTGATTCAATATAGGGTTGTAGCGGCATAAAGTGATTGAATATAGTGATTATAGTGGCACAAAGTGATTCAATATAGTGTCATAGGAGCACAAAGTGATTCAATATAGTGTTGCAGTGGCACAAAGTGATTCAATATAGGGTTGTAGCAGCATAAAGTGATTGAATATAGTGATTATAGTGGCACAAAGTGATTCAATATAGTGTCATAACAGCACAAAGTTTTTAAAAAACTAGGGTCACAGCGGCACAAAGTGATTCAATACAGGGTTAGAGCAGCACAAAGTGATTCAATACAGGGTTATAGCTGCACAAAGTGATTCAATATAGTGTTGCAGTGGCACAAAGTGATTCAAAATAGGGTCACAGCGGCACAAAGTGATTCAATATAGTGTCATAACAGCACAAAGTTTTTAAAAAACTAGGGTCACAGCGGCACAAAGTGATTCAATACAGGGTTAGAGCGGCACAAAGTGATTCAATACAGGGTTATAGCTGCACAAAGTGATTCAATATAGTGTTGCAGTGGCACAAAGTGATTCAAAATAGGGTCACAGCGGCACAAAGTGATTCAATATAGTGTCATAACAGCACAAGGTGTTTAAAACTAGGGTCATAGAAGCTCAAAGTGATTCAATGCAGGTTTACAGTAGCACAAAGTGATTAGTTTTAAACACTTTGTGCTGCTTTAACCCTAAATTTAGTGTCATAGATGCACAAAGTGATTCAATATAGTGTCATAACAGCACAAAGTTTTTAAAAAACTAGGGTCACAGCGGCACAAAGTGATTCAATACAGGGTTATAGCTGCACAAAGTGATTGAATATAGGGTTATAGCTGCACAAAGTGATTGAATATAGGGTTATAGCTGCACAAAGTGATTCAATATAGGGTTACATTAGCACAAAGTGATTACATTTAGGGTTAGAGCAGCACAAAGTGATTCAATATGGGGGTTACATTAGCACAAAGTGATTACATTTAGGGTTAGAGCAGCACAAAGTGATTGAATATAGGGTTATAGCTGCACAAAGTGATTCAATATAGGGTTACATTAGCACAAAGTGATTGAATATAGGGTTATAGCTGCACAAAGTGATTCAATATAGGGTTACATTAGCACAAAGTGATTACATTTAGGGTTAGAGCAGCACAAAGTGATTCAATATAGGGTTACATTAGCACAAAGTGATTACATTTAGGGTTAGAGCAGCACAAAGTGATTGAATATAGGGTTATAGCTGCACAAAGTGATTCAATATAGGGTTACTTTTAGCACAAAGTGATTGAATATAGGGTTATAGCTGCACAAAGTGATTCAATATAGGGTTACATTAGCACAAAGTGATTACATTTAGGGTTATAGCTGCACAAAGTGATTACATTTAGGGTTACATTTAGGGTCAAGGGAGGGCGTGGAGACGGGCAGAGCTAACGAGGCAGAGCTGACGAGGCGGAGCTGACGAGGCGGAGGCCCCCGGGCCGTTTAGGCCTCGGCGCGGCGGGCCTACTAAGGGAGAGGGCCGCGCAGGGAGGCGCGCCAGGCCGAGTGCCGGCGCCAGGCCGAGTGCCGAAGACCAGACGATGACAAAGACGTTGGGAGTCTCGCCGCGGGAGTCACACACACACACACACACACACACCGACACCACCGGCCGTGAACCAGGATCAAAAGACAACAACAACAAACAAACAAACAAACAAACAAACAAGCACGCACGCAAATGGCCACGCGCAACTCGCACTGCCCTCTGTCACTCTGTTTCTCTGTCTCTCCGGCCCTGTGCTTTACACAGCCCCAACGGGGCTTCGTTTCAGATAGCATACACAACGCTCGGGCCCCCTGCAAATACATCAAGGTCATTCACGAGGCTCTCACGCAACTCGGCACACGCCACTTGAATGGGC